>JABSTQ010007826.1:0-93696 GCA_013358835.2 Ixodes persulcatus
GGTCACGGTTCCACCTTTAGGTCCAAAAATATTGAACAATCCGAAAAAAAAACGGCGGCGACTGCATAAATAGACTCGGCGTAAGGTAGACGCGCGGGCCTCGTTCAAAAAGGCCACAAGTTATACGAGCAAACGTGACACGCGTCCACCCGGACGGCCAGCAGAACCGCAAGGCGATGCCGGCAGCCACTCACTTTTCTTTGGCTTTGGGCTCTGCAGCCACGTCCTTCTGGCCGGCCTCGCCGTCTCTGTCCTTCTCCGGCTGCGGCAAAGGCTTCGGCAGCGGCTCGTTCTCCTTGTCAGATGGCTTGTCCCTCGACTTGTGCTCGCTGTGGTTGCGCTCCTTGGGGCGCTCCGGGGATCGCTCCCGAATCAGGGGTGCCAGCTCCCGCACCCGCTCTGCCATCTTCTCCCGCTCCTTCTCTTCCATGCGCCTTACGTTTTCCTGCATCCTCTCCTGCTCCTCCTGCCGAACAAAAACACCACAGACCAGAGTTGCACGAGCGGCGTAAGCCGCAAGAGACACGCGGGGCAAACGAGAACACCTCCAGACAGAGATTTTAGGGGAAATCCAACGAGAGAAGCAATGCAGCGCTGCCAAAAAGAAGAGTGCAAACCTTTCTGGCGCCATCGCCCCTAAAGCAGTGGCAAACCAGAATATATCGCCCGTTTCTTCGCAGCGAGGCCATAAAGAGGAACCTCGTACCCATTTTGTGGTCAACGTCGTAGTGCTTATACCTCCGACAGTCTGGGTCCCTCACGCTCGCACACCCCAGCTTTGACCCTGTTACTTCGCGTCTCCCCGTTTCATCCAAAACATGTCCTTCTCGCCCGTCCGCGTCCTACACGCCATGCCAGTGCATGCACAAGCACGCTCGCTCCACACTTCTAGATTTTGAGGCCCCGGTACTTTCCACGTCCCCTTTCGCTACGTGGTCGCACGCTCGAGAGAAAGGTCACGCCGCGCCCCGCCGCCAGCACGGTCGGTCTCGCTTCCGATGGAAGTGCGAGCCCCACCTGGCGCTTCTTGATCTCCTCCTTCTTCTGCTCGAGGAACTCCGCGGGGATGCCCCCGACGCTCTCCTGGGCGCTCAGCAGCAGCACCCAGAGGTCCCCCATGAAGTCCCGGGCGTTCTTGCCGTTCAGGAAGCCCGTCAGGTTGATCTGCATCATCCGGCCGTCCGGGTGCTGAGCAGACAAGGCGTGCCCACGGGGCGTCAGGGCAGACCGAGCAACGAGGAACTCGACCACAAACCACGCGTGTCAAACGCGACCTAAAGTAGGAAACCCCGGGGTGACGCGACAACGTCGTTACGAAGGGTTCGACGCCGTTGGCCCACCAGGCAGAGGGCGCGGCGCCGGTACTTGGCAGCCGCAGTCGGTCACCCTTCGCCGTGCCGTCCCCATGAAAGCCGCGAGTGAGCGCCGACAAAAGGTTGTCGGCTCACACTCGCGGTCTTCGGGGGCCCGAGAACGGCAGTTCCCGTCTGCGCCGACCTAGACTCGACGTGAGGATTTAAATCTTCTCCAATATGGAGGATGCCAATTGCACCTGTGCTTCCCTACTTGCGTTTCAATAAAAGATGTTTTCTTTAACAGAACTGTCCCAACGCTCTCTCAGTGCTTCAGGAGCTCCTCTCGTAACTATGGTCGCAATTCCACGGCCGGCTTTCTGGAAAGGAGCACGAGGAAACAATCCCACTCGAGACGGTTTGAAAGGAGGAAGCGCCAAGGCCGTCGCGGGAGCAGAACACCACATGGAGGGTGCAGCCTCCGCACGCTTTAGTCGTCGGCTGGATGAGAACGGCAGGGAGGAGGGAGTTTGAACTGCCCCAGCCCCAGAGCAAGCTTCCCACCTTCGTTACGCTTCAGAACCTCTTGCGAGCCTCGTGCACGAGCGCGCAGCCAAGGCGTCGCGAAAGGCACTGAGCGCACGTTAACGGTCGGGCGTTCGAAGGAGGCGCTGTGCCGTTCTCTCCTTGCCGGCGACTACAGTCTCAGCGATGCCTCCTTTCCACACCTCCGTGGGAAGGAGCCTCGACTGCACGGTTCCCTTCGAAAAAGCAAGCCCACATACCCCGGTCTAACACCCCCGTTGTGGCTCTTTGGAATCATCCAATTCGACCGCTTCACCCACTCCCACACAAACTCTCTTACGGCCCCACCCGCGTACTGTTTCGCAATTTTCTTTTTAGACTGCCAACGGTTATTGTACAGAAAAGAGCCCCAGGCAGGGCGAACGCCTACAAAGCGTACTTGAAACCAAAGAGAACAGAGCTCCAACACCGGAAGACGGACAATCGTCGCCTCCCCACAAACGATGTTGCAGAGAGAAAACAAAAAAGAGAGCGGCAGCGGGTGCTGCCTCCCGCGAGGAGGCAAGGGGGGCACCGCGGCCCGGGCAGAAGTGTACCAGGAAATAGCAACCTTTCGACAGCCCCAGCAGAGCAGCACCTGCGTCCGGAAACAAGGGGATGCCCCTTCGACCCATAGAGCCTAAAAAGACTGAACAAAGGCCAGGTTAAGGGCAAGGCTCTCGCCGGCCACCCCCAAGACGTGACACGTACATACGTGGGCACTCGGGTCCTTAGTGGTCTTAGAGATTGGGGCGCAAGGTGTCCTTAGCTGAGAATGTCACGACTGCAAGATTCAACACATCCCGTTAGTGCAGGCCCGCCAACAACTCTGGTCGAGCGGAGGTCACTTCCTTAATTCATCTCCGGCAGCTTTGAAAACCAGATGGAGCCACAGTCTCTCAACATTCAGCCTGCTCGAGGCGTGGTCCAAAATGTCCCTCAGTTAGGCGTATTTGCAACACAAAAAACACTTCTTTTCCCGCGAAGAGCTAGAAATTATGTTCTAGGTTGCCGAGCTAGGAGATGCCAAGACGTAAACGTTCTTAAAAACTGTTGTCTCGGCAATGTGCGCACAAGTCGCTAAATAGCCAATGTGAATCTCGTATCAAAGCCTAGAACTTTGCTATTCAAAGACGAGAAGAAGCTAAGCAGAAAAGAATAAATTACCCTTCAAGAGAAGCGTGCAAATGCAGAAGTAAAACAACTGTTGGCAGATACAAGCAAAAACAATACAATTTTTTTTTTTTTTTTTTAAAGTTGGATGGCTTACCTTTTCGGCTTCAAGCTGATTAAAGACGAATTCCACGACGACTTCATCTTCCATGCCCAGAAAGTCGGTGATCTTTCTGGTGATCCATGGCTTGATTGTGTCCAGGTTCACCTTGTTCATGTCAACCTGCACAAAGAACCAACGAAATAGATGCAACCATAAGGTATAAAAGTTTACTTTAAAGGGATACTACAATGAAATTTAGGCACTTATTCCTTGGTAAATTTGTGTTCAAGGGAGCAGTATAACATCAGACGCACCAATTTCTTGTTGAAAAAGACACGAAAAGGAATTTTACAATGAATTAGATGATTAGCAAAGAGCACCTGGTTGACGTCACTAACGCCTCGTTTGTAATGCCCGTCTAGGAACCTTGACAGCTAGTGACAATAACCGTCTCGCCTCCGGCCACCACGAGGAAAGAGGGAAAGGAGGAACTAACCTCTCCCCAAGAATTTTTTTTTAGTGTGTCCCAGACATCGCTATTGCCCCCCTACAAAATTATAGAAGATTAACCTGGCACACAAATTTGTACAAAAGCAGCTTTTGGGTTAGTTGGGGTGACCCGATCGCTGGCGTGCTTCGGCCGCTTCGGTGGCTGGAACGGCTAGGACATTCTCCCGACGTCACCCTCGCCGCAGCTTTGCTTGTCCCAAGACAATCTATGTCACGATTGCGGCGGATGCCACATGCTCTCCGCTGGCTTCTCGCTCAGCACTTGCAAGGGTGGGCCGTTTAAACAAAAAATACAGCCATCAGGCTCAAAATAAAATGTGCGATTGTCATTCACGGATATTGTG
The DNA here is from genome assembly GCA_013358835.2 of Ixodes persulcatus. Lineage (NCBI taxonomy): Eukaryota > Metazoa > Arthropoda > Arachnida > Ixodida > Ixodidae > Ixodes > Ixodes persulcatus. The sequence continues at coordinate 3,927 of JABSTQ010007826.1, forward strand.
ATCATTTTCAGCCAATTTCTGAACACGACGGGTATATTTCCAATTTCGTTGAAGTATCCCTTTAACGAGCTGTGCAACAATTTCAGTGCTTTGCTTAAATAATTAGGGAGTTGGTGTCTCGACCTTTCTGAAGTAAAGAACTAAAAACCTGCTTTTGCCTGCATGTCCTAGTTTTTATTTTAAAAATGGACAAAGATTGAGGTTTTCGGAACCACTCAACTCCTTCACCATCTTCCGAGTCACGTGTGCTGTGAGGTCAATGGGGGTCGCGCGGGGTTCCGGTGAAGCTCTCTCTCTAAAGCCATCAGTGAGCAGCAAGAACTCATCCGCTCGCAACCGTGTGACCACGTGCTGGCGCAGCTCGAACAATATGGTGAAAGGGGGAAAGTCTCATTTGGGTCCGGCCATCCCCGTCCGGCTTCTGGCGGCTGTTCGCGGTAGCAGATAGAGCTGACGGTTTTGTGGACCTAGGATAGATGGCACCACTAAAACTCCGCATAATAAAAGTTTGGTCGATGATACCAGGTTTTTGACGCATTTATATTTATGTTGGAACGACAAGATTTATAGAAAAGTTACCTTTTCTCGAGCAGGTATTTGCACAACTTGCTATCTTTCTACAAAACTCCCATTGACGTCATGCCACGTGGTTCTCATGGCCGCCGCTCACGGCTGCAGGTCGGGGAATATTATAATTTTTGCATCGCCATTACGCGACGAAATCGCAACATTTTGAAGGAAGGTGTGTTTTCTGTCCTTTGTTACAAGATGAACAATGTCAAAAGTAGAAGATGCCAATTCTTTCAACGTTAAAATCGCTGCACAGCTCCTTTAAGTAACTATGTTGTGTGTAAGTTTAGACAGCAGAAACTTAGTTAGCCCCAATACATGGCTTGCATTGATGTTACGTGAGCCGCCATTGCCTCGTATCATACTCCAGTGCCCATACTTTCTGCAGCATACATTTCGTACCATTGAATTTGTTCTTCTCGGCAAGCCATGCCAAGAAGAACAAATTCGATGCCGACAAATGTAAGCTGCAGAAGGTGCGGGCACAGGAGAATGGTTCAGAGCAATGGCGGCTGGCATGGTGCCATATGACATCTCGTGCAAGGCATCTATAGAAATCTAGCGTCTCTGCTATTTGCCTTGAGCAAGACAGATTGCAGCGCTGCAATCGCTCGATGGTGATGTAGGGACCAGTATCACGTCACAGGGTCAGGTATTTTCTCCTTTTTGCTTTGCTTTGGTCGTGTGATTTAACACGTAGCAAAAGAAACTCTTCGCTAAGTATGTTTCATTTTTGCAATGATGGAAAACGTACGTAAGGCGAAACCTAAAAACAAATTTGAATACAGCAAGCGAAAAGATTGGAAGTTTTGTATAGCTTACGGTGTAATCCTACGATAGCTTGATAGCCTCCAACACTGCCCGGAGACTTTGCCATGAAGACCGACGAGCATGTACTTCTACATGCTCTTTGCATGCTTCCCGACTTCAAGGAGCAAAAGAAAAGAAATATGTACTCGAAACTATGATTCCCGGCGAAGGCCGCTCAAACGACGGATTCTGGAAGCAAAGACAACAATCCCACCGACTGGAGCAGCCGTAGCGGTAATAGCAGGCAAGGCGCTCGTCACTCGCTGCCAAAGACCAGCTGCTTTGTTAAATGTGACATGTTTGCACAACCCCCCTTTTTTTTTTGGTGAACTTCTTTTGTGTTAGTAGCTTGAACCTTGACCTAGATCTTCCGGTTAGAAGGCGAGTCTAATCTCTTCGACATCCCCTTGCAATTTTTGAAGTGTCGTGCGGTGGTAGGCAGGCATACTCGTCGCAACGACTCGCTCGGCGCTTCTATTTGCTGCTTTCTTTGACGTACAGCTCTAATTAACACGGTATAGATTACCCTCGCATCATATGGTACACACACTTGTTTTTCATGCGTCTCCTATTCCAAAGTTACGGTGGTACAAATGTCAACACGGATTGAACTAGAAGATGCCTCAGTAGCTACGTAGTTAGGCGATACCGGATCGACACTTCATTTGCCAAATGTCACGTCATTAGAGCCTTAAATGTTACCACATGAGGTAAATCTATGGTGATGCCATGTGTGCGATACTTCAACACTGGATAAGCTCTCACGGGCCACAGCAGCCTCAAAGTCCCGTGAGCAAGCTGCGAAAAAACCGGCAGTTGGAATGCCAAGTTTGACGCCTGCTAAATCGTCCTCGCGATTGATTTGGTTCCTCAGTCTGTTTCTGACAGGCTGTCAAAATAAAAAAAACTAGCCCCCGGGATCCATGCTGTCCCAGAATCTACCCGTTTGGACTCTTGACAAGCCTCCGAAGCAATGACGATGACCGACTTGGTAGCGGTCGGAACAATAACACGAAGCTGGGTCACTGGGTCCTGTTCCGTAGGCCCCGACGGCACTGTCGTTGCGCTGCTTGAGTTTAATCTTGACGAGAAGTACAACGAATTAATTGGGTCAAAAGCAACCCGAAACTCTCGTTCAAAATTAACGAACTAAACATGAGTTGTGAATGATACACATGTGACCAATGAAGCACACGAGCGCTCATGTGATCCTGGTTACTACGTCACGACGTGGAGCCATCAGGTGGCGCCACTCCATCTTCTCGGGACTAATAGATAAGAAATTTTGCCAGTACAGTACCACTCCTAGCCTGGAGTCTTTAACAGGCATCACAGCAGCCTGCTCCCCACTGTCTTGTGCTAACATATTCGGCCATCGAGCACCCCTGCGTCGTTCATTTCGATCAAGCGCCCGTTCTCGGAATCCGCATGGCCCAACTTTACTTACTCTTTTGTTGAGCACATCATGGAACTTTAGCTGCTTCAGAAGCTTCTTCTGCTTGTCGGTGAACCTGTTGTCTTGCTCGGCACTCGTACCCTGCCGACAAAAAGACGCCGACACGTTCGTCAACACGTCAACCAAACCACTAAGTGGGCGAGTAACTAAGTTGCTACCGACGAAATACGCTCACAATCGTGTGTAGCGACGAGACGAATGACGCACAACAGAAACGTTGAGCGTCGTACGCTGAGAGCAAAATTGTAATATCACTGACGTCCGTTAGAAAACAAGACCAATCGATCGCAGATGCCGGGAATCTTTCCGACACGGTCAGCGCAAAAACGTTCACATCTAAATATGTCAGCTGTCGCGCGAATGCAACGGTAAGAAAATAACGCTGCGCTATATTTGGTTAGTTAAGCGCTCGTGTTACATATGAACGACATTAGGACACGGAAAGCATATTAGACAAACGGAGTAAACACGTATCGCGCGCATCGCCGCATTGGTTAGGCTTAGGGCAAGCAGGACAAACACAATTTTAACATCTATACTGTTGACACATTGCTTTGTGCACGCATTCAGAATATTGAATAATCTTCCAGTAGCCGCTGCCTCCGAGTAGAGTGATATAATTTGAGTAATAAAGAAGAAAAACTTACGCGAAAAAACCCGGCATCAGTCATTGTTTTCAGTGAAGACGGGTGCAGCACATAGTTGTCAGACGATGTCGCGATTGGTCGCGATCTCGCGCACGCGATCTCGCGATCATAGAGTTATTACAATACACGCTAGAGGCTCAGCTGGCGCTAGTGTCTACAAGACTTCCGGTTGCAAATTGAAGCAGACAGCATGCAGTCTACTTTTCCAGTCTTCCTGTGTATTTCTATGGGAAAAAGCGCGTGAATTTTGTCTCTTCGCCGGAAAATAACATGAATAAATTTTGTTATTTCGGTTGTACCGGATAGTATGTACCTTTATTAATATTGTGGAAGTGTAATTGCTTGAGTTACAGCATTTTTTTTTACCAGTGAACGATGTTAAACTTCACTATATTTCAGGCCTAAACCTCTGTTCCATGGCAGGTATATAGAAACGAGCGACGATTCTAAGCAAAATAACGATCGAAAGGAATGTAGAGTGTGTTCAAAGTTCGCCAGCATTCCGCTGGTGCTTATATGTTGATAATATGCCCGTTCTGTCACTAACTGAAAATGACCCCGTCGTGCATCTTTACGAGTGGTTAAAAAAAAACGTTCGAAACGTAAAGGATAAAATACGTGAACAACTAAAGGTGTGTTTTCTTATTATTTCCCTTGTCGGGCAGTTTTTATCGGGCACCTGTTCCCTGGATTCTCCCTATTTGCAAAGATTTGGAGCGTGCGGGTGATGATTTGAACCCAGAACAATTAAGCATCTTCGCACATATTCATGAGCAGAAAGAATAAAGCAGTACTTATTCATTGCAAATCGGACTATATTACGTGACTTTCAATTTATTTTGATCGTCTGCAAGCACAAGGAGTTACTTAACCAGTGTTACTTCGTAGTTCCTGTCGTCTCTCTTGGTTTTCCACATGTCCTTCGTTCGTTTGGCACGTATATCACCCATGCTGGAAAGCTTCGACGCCGTGTTCGCGCTAACAGTGTCCGGCAGTGCACATAAATGCATGTACGAAGCGGTTTTAGCACCGTTTTTCAAGTCAAGATTTTCAAATAAAAAACGCCGTAACTGACCAATTATTTCGTCTGCGTGACTGGGAAATGTTCCAAAGTGCCTAGTACGTACGAATTATTCGTGATATTTGCTCTTATAATCAAGCGCAGAGGAAATGCACTCGCTTTTTTTCCATAGAAATGCATTACCGGAAGTCAATTTCCGACTGCTTGCTGTCTGCATCAATTTGCAACAGCACACTAGCGCAGCACTAGCGCCAGTTGAACCTCCAGCGTACAATATAATAACTAGGGGTGTCGCGAACTTTTGTCCAACCGGATTTTTAGGTCGAACTTTCGGGGTTCGACTGAGTCGAACCGGTTCGACGAACCTTCGACTTTTCACCAGATTCGACCGGTTCGACTTTGTGGACAGTGTGGCCAGACCTTGATACAAGCATGTCTAGGTTTGGACAATTTTTTTTTTTATGCAATCGCTTATTTTATTTTATGAACAGTGGCAATTAAAAGAAACCAATTTCGAATCACTGAACAAGTTAATTACTTAATTTATTTGTACTGTATTAACTAAAATAACCAATCAGCGCTGCCCTTAATTCATCCCTTAGCCATCACCATCCAATCCGAAGTCAACTGGCCAGCCTATCGCGCATGCGCACACGAGTCGAACCTCAGTGCAAGGTTCGTCGAAATTTTTATTAAAAGTTCGAAAAAGTCGAACCTGGTCGAACTCGAACCTCGGCCGGTTCGCGACACAACTAATAATAACTAGGGGTGTCGCGAACTTTTGTCGAACCAGATTTTTACGGTGGTTGAGACTATTCTGAGGCGTGGGTTTTAAGGAAGCCGTCAGGATAGTAACAGAGGCAACATTCAGAGCAATCATGAACCTCAGTTCGTTAGGCAAGGCAGATCTGATTCTGATTTGTGAGGAACTGGGTGTGGAGGGGGTGAGAAACAAAACGAAGGCGCTCATCATTGAGGCCATTAGAGCCACGGAAGTGGATGCGGCCGAGCTTGCGGAGAGTTTGGACTTAGCTAAGGACAGACAAAGAAAGAAGCTCGAAGAGAGGGAACAAAGCGACCGCATTCGTCGCGAGGAGATAGAGAAGACACGGCGTAAGATCGAGCTGAAGAAACTAGATCTCGAGTTAAAGAGATGTCAAACGGAAGGGCGAAGGGTAGAAATAGAGGTAACAGACTCGAAGCACCTAGCAACGACCTTTCCTCACTGGTTCAGGTACAAGGGTGACCCGAAGCCGATAGAAAAAGACCTTGTGTCTAGGGAGGAAAGAGTACTCGCGCCGAGTAGAGCTAGAACGCGCCAGGTTGCGGCAGGGACGGCGGGTGAGAGAGAAAGGGTGCAAGATGAGGAGTCTGATTTGACCGACGACCAGCGTCTTTCTGGCGACGGGACGACCGCAGCCGTTCCGCACTTCGCCGACTCAAAGCTCGAAGCGATGAAAGTTGTAGGGGATAGCGATCCCGCCAAAGAAAGAGAGGAGGCCTTTCAAGCATCTGGGGGACAAAGGCAAGGCCAGCATGGAGACGCAGCCGTGGAAGTTCATCCAACTCCAGGAAAGCAGCGCGGAAATGTCAGCGGATAGGGAGGCAGAGCAGGATTCGGGTCGTCCTAGCCATCATCCGTGGGACTCCGACACCAAGCCCGGGCTGGACAGGCGAGACCCAAGCCAAGGATGCTCGACAAAAGCGTCTTGTTCGAGCCGTCCATCGGGGAAGAAGAAACAGAAGAAGCAGCAGCGCAGGGTCAGCGTTCTCCGGCCTGCCCCGAACGATTCTGATCAGCAGCGTCACCCGAGGCGCGACGCGTCGAGCCAGAAGCAGAAATCGTCGAATCCGGAAAAAGGGGAACGCGGAGGGACCCATCCCAAGGAACCATCCACCGGCAGCGGCTGCAAGGCCAAAGGATCCAGTGAAGACGCGCATGTGTTCAAGCTGGACAAGGGAGATCCGAGCCAGGAACTTTCAGGAAGGTCGCCCGGTTCCGGCCAGCCTTCCAAACAGAGGGAACAAGAGAGGAGGCCGCACAAGGTCAGCGTCCTCCAATCTGGTCCAAACACTTCGGATGGAGAACGACACCGTGGGCTCGACGACGGCAGGTCCAGCCAACGGCAGCTGTCGTCTAGACCGAAAACGAACCCCAAGGATTCATCAACCAGCAGTGGCTGCGAGACCAAGGAATCCAGCAGTGACGCTAATGAGACCAGGGGGGCTATGTTGCGCTTTTTGGACTCCCAGGAGACTAGGGAGAGGGAAGTGACGTCAACAACGCAGCAAATGCAGATTGGATGTTGATTTTGTTTTCTTCTGTCAACATCCAATCTGCGTTTCTCTAGTCGTTGACGTCACTTCCCTCTTCCAAGTCTCCTGGGAGTCCAAAAAGCGCAACATAGCCCCCCAGGATGGACGAGGGAAATCCGAGCCAGCGCCACTCGGAAACCTCTTCGCCATCCCAGAACGACCCCAGGCGTTTGTCCAGGCCAAAAGGGCACAAGAAGAAAAGGCAGCGCAGGGTTAGTGACTTCCAATCTATCCCGGACTCCTTCAATGAACAACGTCTCAAAAGGCTGAAGAGGCACCACTTCAGAAAGAGAACGCTGTCGTCTGAGCTGGGAGACGAAAATCGCGGATATATCCACCGCAAGAAAGCATCAACCGACAGCGGCTGGAAAAGCAAGGAGCACAGCAGTGACACTAGGAATTCAAATCTGACCGAGCAGGGAGGTCCGAGGCAGCGGCGCTCGAGGCGGCGGCGCTGGGTCTTCCGTTCTGGTCCGAACGCTTCCGCAAAACACCGTGACCGGAGGCTCAGCGCGCGCAACTCCAGAATGTTCTCTTCCGGGCTGGGGGAAAGCAAACGCCAGGGCACCTATCCCAAAGAGCAGTCGATCAGCGGCAGTACGAGCAACAGGCCTGCAGAGAACAGCCGTGAACGCACGCGGGATGAAGAAGCTTCGACACAGAGCCTCTCCGACGAGAGACACAAGAGCTGCGAGGATTCATTCATCGTGAAGAAGCCGGGAGACAAGCCGCCGAAATCGACACAGGTATCCGCTGCGAGAAGAGAACCTAATCGACGGGATGCAGGAGCATTGCCTGACAAGTCTTCAATCTCGTACAAGTACCTCGAGACCCCTGAGCACGTGTCAAACTCGCAGCTGGTGCTTCATCCCCGGATCAAGTCGGGTGCGGAAACCAAGCCGCAACTTTCCGACAGAGACCTCCAGAAAACTATCCAGTCTAGGGATCAGGGCCTTTGTAGTAAGAGGGGTACCAAGAACAGACTGGGTGTGGGTTAGAGTGCAAAGTACTCTCCGGCGAGAGATAAGAGAAAGGAGACGAGGCAGAGGCTGCCAGAAAAGGGGGAAGCTTAATTTTAATGTCTTTTCCAGGAGTCTGATTAGCCAGGTGTATGAATAGGTTGTTTTGTTTTTTTTCGCGGGAGTCCGAGTTTATTGCTTTTGTTCTCAGTTTAAAGGGCCCCTGAAAAGAAAAAAAAGCTTTTTTTTAAACAGTCTGGTTGGGACACGCGTGTCGAAAAATGAATTTTACGCGAAAAAAAATAATTTTTAGAGCAATATTGACGGCGAGAGACTTATTTGAAGTTTTGCGCGCAAATTCCATGGTCATTCAGCTCGGCTTCTCATTGGTAACGATGGTCATTCAAATCAGCTTCTCATTGGCCAATAGAATGAGTGACAGGTTAGATGTTGGTTATAAAATCTTCGTGATCTCTTGAAATCGCCTTTTGAATTACATTTGTTTAGGTTTAAAAAACAATCCATCGAATGAACGTCGTAATTGTTTACAAACGTTTTACAAAATCGTAACTTCCGTCCGGATAAAACAACAAACAAAAGCTTCGCCATTTTTTTTTTTCTGTCATGGTCGCCGTCTTGCAACGTGTCTCGCGTCCTCGGGTGGTTTTATAGTTTTATCGCGTTTATATTTGAAGACCTCCTGAAGAGGGCTTGTTGCTTGTGTTAGTTAGTCATGGCCGATTCACACGACGGACTGATTGATCACGTGACGACATGTCCGCGGTTCGTCTGTCTCCCAAGCCGCTGCCCAAGCGCATCCACACAAGGGAGACGACGAGCAGACGCCAGCGAGGACGGACCGAACCTGGTCGCCACCCCACAGTGCCGCGAAACTCCAACATCGCACCGTTGGACCGTTGTCCAAGAGAGAAATCGACGCTCGTTACCGCGATAATGAATCGTACGCCGCTGTTACGTACAGATCGAGACAAAACACCGTGATAGGCTTCGCGCGAAGCGCCACTAGCTTTACTAACCCAAAGCATGAGAGTGACACAGGCATGGTCCTGCGCGAGAAGGGTTTCGCGTGGAAGCGACGAAGTTCTGGGCTCGCGAAGGGGCGTTTGGAGATGCCTTCACGCACTCCGCGCTCGTGCACAACACTCAAGTTCTTCACCACAGCCACAAGAGAGGTCTTGCACGTTGAAATCCTGATTGGACGTGCAAGAATTATCGCGGCGTGCTAGACGAGTTTTGAAAAAGGCTTCTTGAAGCGGACGCGGAGGAGTACCGGAACCTGCGTCGCATCAGCCAGACAAAGTTTCTGCAGTTCCTTTCACACGTGGAACGAAGAAACGCCTGACAAAATAAACCAGCGAACGCACAAAACACAACGATGCGCCACTTTTGTTTTCATCGCCCAAAAACAAAAACAAAACAAGAAAACAATAAACCGTTGCCAGACTAAACACTTTTCAAGTCAATCTCGCCAAAAATCCGCGAGTGAAAAAGGCGCTTGACTTTATCAGTCCGCGCGTCCGCGGACGAGGCGCTGATCGCAGGAATCGGTGACGAGCCGGTCACTTGGTACACGGTCTGCGGACGAAAATCGCGATTCGGTCCGTCGTGTGAATCGGCTGTACGACGCGGTACGACGTGCGACCGGCAGACACAGGAAATAGCCATGGCTCTCGTACGGGGCGCAGCCAAGCAGCCAAGCCGATCCACTACGAAGAGGCGGGGACATGGAGAGTAGGGGTGTCGCGAACTTTTGTCGAACCGGATTTTTAGGTCGAACTTTTGGGGTTCGACTGGGTCGAACCGGTTCGACGAACCTTCGAACTTTTCACCAGATTCGACCGGTTCGACTTCGTGGACAGTGTGGCCAGACCTTGATACAAGCATGTCTACGTTTGGAGAATTCTTTTTTTATGCAAAGGGTTATTTTATTTTATAAACTGTTGCAATTAAAAGAAACCAATTCTAATCACTGAAGAAGTTAATACCTTAATTTTTTGTACTGTATTAACTGAAATAACCAATCAGCGCTGCCCTTAATTCATATCTTAGCCATCACCATCCAATCCGAAGCCAACTGGCCAGCCTGTCGCGCATGCGCACACGAGTCGAACCTCAATACAAGGTTCGTCGAATTTTCCACTAAAAGTTCGAAAAAGTCGAACCTGGTCGAACTCGAACCTCGGGCGGTTCGCGACACCCCTAGCGGGGAGTACCTCTCCTCCACGCGCCCGAAATGCCGAGAGAGAGAACAAGTGGAAAGGAGGTGACTACCGACTAAATTGCGTCTGGCGCAGTCAATATTGCTCTAAAAAAATTTTTTTTTCGCTTAAAATTCATATTTTGACACGCGTGTCCCATCCAGACTGTTTTGAAAAATCTTTTTTTTTCTTTTCAGGGGCCCTTTAATTCCAAGCAAGAGCAATGTTGAAATTTTGTTTTGCTTTTGTTAAAGGGACACTGACACCCCCCAAAATTTTTTTTTCCTTTCTTGTCAGGCGATTTATTATGGTGTCGGAATAGTACCCAATTAATATTTTGCAACAGAGTCACGTATTTTTTCAATAAAGCCAAAAAACGCAACTGCGCGAAACCGAAACCGAAACGGAGAAGTGGAGAGGATAGCGTGAGTGGCGGAAGTCACGTGGCTACACCCGACCGTGCGGGTTTCTTTTTTTTTTTTTTTTTTTCACCTCCTCTTTCCGCACGTAGCACCGTAGCAGACGAAATGCGTTCGCTCGCCGTGGTATTCCTTTGCAGTTATGTTTGTTCCGCTCGCTGTTCTGTATTTCAAGATGAGTTGTTTTGTACATTTAATTGGCAATTAGTAGTGAGTGCCCGAGTGCCGTGGTGAATTCCCGTGATCAGCTCCGAAAAGAATACTCCCAAGATGTTGCGTGAAGAGTTGCCTCACATATCAAAGTCAAAAGTCAAATTGGACTTTTTAGTGATTTATACAGCGTAAGGTTGGTCTGCCAGTAGGGGCGACACTGGTTTACACTGTAGATGAGCAATTTTGCCAGTGCAGTACGACTGCTAACCTGGGGTCTTTAACGTGCTCACGCAGTAGTGATACACGACCGCACGCCGGTACGATGCTCATCCAGATCGAACGGGCAGGGTGGGGCTCGAACCCAGGATCCCTGGGTTCTGCAGCGCGAGCTTTCGCTCCACGCACACATATCCTGCATCTGAAAGTGGCCAGAGTTATGCCAGAGTGCACAAGTTTCCGAAAGATCAACGGGTCGGGATCAATGGCTGGCTGCAATGGACCTTTTCCGAGAAGCGTTTCTGCGCACGTGCGAACGCCCGATGCCAAGCGGCGGTAGTCGGTACCAGAAATCGAGGAAATTCGGAAGGACGCTGTGAATCAACGGGTCGAACGCGTAATTTCAGCATACATATAATTGCGTTACACAAAAAAAGAAAGTGGATGGAAAGCAAAACACGACGTCTGGATGGACGCCACGGATGTCCCTCTTTAAAGTCGCGTTGGGCACTCGCCGCTGCTCAGAGAGCGAAGAAACTGGTAGCGTAGCTCCCATTATCGATTGGTAGCGCAGGTAGGTCACTTCCTCGATTTTTTAGTTCGTGCAGCCACCGCCTGGTGCCGTCGGTATGTGGAAAAGGTCCATTCCTGTAGAACCATTACGCGAAGCTCGGAAAGCGGACGCTACCCAATTCATATGCTCCTTGCATTTTGTGGAAAGTGATATACATTGAGTTCGCAGGTGTCAAAAATGGAATCCATACTATTTAGTGCAGCGACGTATCGTCCACAAAATTTTTTTGCTGTGATAATTGTAAAAAAAAGAAATGTAAACAGCGCAGAATGCTTGACAAAAAAAAAAGTACAAAATAAAAGGTACACCCACACCAGGAATCGAACCCGTGCCCTCTGCGTGCGTAGCGTACGTCTTTCCACTGAGCTACTGAAGGAACTCCATCACGTGTAGTTATGCAGCGGGTAGACTGTATGTCGGAAGTTTGCTGCCGATTTCCCGATTTCCCTTCAATACATGCACTCCCGGCTTGAAGTCGAGCAGCACCAAGCGTAGGGCACATTCGCACCTCGTAAAGTAACCGTACGCGTGCGTATTCAACTCGAAGTACGCACTTCGTGCTTGACGTTTGAGCGAGCGATGTCTTCAGCCACGAGAGGGGACGACGGCTCGGCGACGTCTTCGTGCAATCGGCTTGCTGGTCGGGCGTGTCGTACGGGATGAATATCAGTTCTTTTGATCGGTCCAAAATTTCTCTTTCGAAGAAAGACAGAATTCGCCAGTACCGTGAACGACAGTTCTGAAGTAGAGGTCCAACGCCCGTCGTCCGCTGCCATCCGCTAGTGCTAGTCCCACGATACGCGAAACGACGCCATGTACAGAAAGCTTCCGGTTGTCTGTGCTACCTTTTTTTTCAATCAACGTATTTGCAGCTTTTTTGAAGCCACAAAAAATGGGTTTCCTATTTTTTTCTATTTTTAATATTGACTGTGTGCCTTTAATGACCCACGACTTTGATTAAATTTGGTGGTCGCATCGATACCTTACAAAAACGGCCCGTGACCACGGAAAAGAGAGTGAGCGAGACTCGAACCGGCCAGTTCTTGATCGGCGGTTTTCGGGCGGAAAGAAACCGAATTTCGAGCCGCAAATTCTGTTCTGGGTAGTTGGGCTCTCATATGTCACGTACAACTAAAAACCTCGGCGAGCATAAATACCCTCTCAGTGTCCCTTTAAGAAGGTTTTGATGTTATGCCTGGTGTGTCTCTGGGGATGGGCTGGGCACTTGCCTACTGGGTGGTTTGAGATTGTCCACAACAGGGGTCTTGGCCATCATTGTTGTTGAACCGACCCAAGGCAAGGCAGATGCAGGACCTAAAGCGGCTGGGGTTACAGCGTCACCCTCCCAGCGTCATCGACTGAACGACCTTCGGCCGAGCGGTTGCTGACCGACTCCACCTCAGGATCGACTTCGGGCGGCGGAGGTGCTGTTATGACCCGCCCCATCTCCCTGTGTTCGTGAGTGCGTGCGAAGCTCATCAAAGCATTTTCTCAGTCGTTAGGACCATTTTGGGGGAAGGATTAGCCCAGGCTTAGCAGAACGCTCGGGGCCTTGCCAGTCTGGCTGGCGTCAGTCACTTCCGGGGAAGCGCTGCTCAAGGACTCCTCTCCCTCACGTCATGTGTCAACCCTTCTGACCTCTACCTGCGGCTGGCGCCGAGGCGGCGGAACGCGACAATCTGTGTTCCGAACTTTCCGGATTCTTCTCCGTCACGGTGGCGGGAGGGGGGATTAAACGGCGCCGGCTGTCTGCGGGGAAACAATCCAGGGATCGTCCAGCAGTCACTTTCAAGACCTTGGAACGTTCCCCACCCCTTTGAAGGATTCCATAGTGGGGGATAATCGTCGCCTTGCCTTTCCCGGGGGAGAGCTCCGTTGGTCCGAATGCCGTCGGTCGCTTGAGGAGACGCACCGCCCCCAGAATCCCCCTCTCCCTCGCGTGTCCACAAAACCCCGACCGTTCGAGAAACGGTCGTCTTCGATCAGAGATTTCGCTATGAAATAAACCTGTTAAGTTTTCCCGACTGACTGGTTCGGACGTTGTTCAAGAGATAGGTTAGACGCCAGCGAGATGACCATGCTACCAAAGAGACAAGGCTGGGCGTCGACACCTAACACTGCACACAGCAGATGGGATTAATAAACTTGAACACGGGCAAAAGCTGTCTGGGAGATTTATATCTAATAACTTCAGATATACTGTGCCTGCGTCAAGTTTACTGGAACAAGCCAACATCCAGCCATTAGAGGTTAGAGCAAGCGCGTCTTGTAAACGCGCTTGCGTCCCTTGACCGAGTGCAACAGGCCCATGCGCCGAGAGGGAGAGAAGGATGCGAGAGCGCACGGGGACGTCATAACGCCGAGCTCTGCTTCGAATGATTATGTCACCTAGAGCTAGCTGCCTTCGTCTCCACTGCACTCGCCGAACGCGTTCCAGTACGAGAGACAAACGCCGGAAGCCGGCGTCCCACGTTCGAAAGCGTTTGACGAGTGCAGTGGAGACAAAGGCAACTGTTGTGTTATCATGGGGACAAGAACAAGCCCATTCCTTTTCCAGCCCGGACAAAGAGTGCCCTTTACTTCGTCCTCTTCTCGCACCCCCCCCCTTCTCCCCCCTCCCTTCTCGGCACGCGATAACACGCGAAACCTGGCTTAAAGCCCCTTTATCACGAGAAAAACGGCGCCATTCATTCTTGTGGAAGTGCTCGAGACACGTGCCGCGCGCCACTTCTGAGAAGAACATGGCGTTTCGTCTCACCTTAGCATAGACTATTGTTAGCCGCGCGTGCTAAAAGCGCGAGCTAGTTGCTTCGAACAAAGCCTCGGAGGCTGCATGAGCGCTCGTGCAGCGAGTGCTCCAGTCAAGGCAGTCAAGGTTAGCCGCTCGCGCTAGCACAGCATTCGCGGTTAGTCCATGCTAAGGTGAGACGAAGTATTGGGGAGGAGATCGAACAGTCACGTTACTGGAGCAAGCCTTCTCCAGCATGCAGATTCTCCAGTAACGTTGGCAGCGCTGGTGCCGCCATGATCTTCCCAAGGGCTGCACGTTGCACGTGCCTTGTGCATTGCCGCACCTTGCGCTACTTTTGAAACATGAAGGGGCTTTAAGGGGGGACCAGCAGTCGGGTGCTCGTGCTCCTGCTCGTGAGCTCACGAGCAGGTGCACGAGCACCCGACGGCGGACGGACATACGGACATGGCTAGCAACTAAGGAGCTTCGCCCCTAAAAATAGGGCGAGGAGGACTTTCCGCCAGGCTGAAGAATATTTCTGCTGGTCCCCCTTTAACATAGTTTGCTGAACACATCCCTCTTTTGGTCGGTTAGTGCATGGTATTACACGTTCAATCTATTCACCGGCTTCACTGTCCGTCCACTTCTAGTGACAGTCAGACCTTGTGGCCCACTAGAAGGAGCTGCTGGTAGCTCCGGTAGAGGGCGTACACTCTCACTGGTAGCGGTAACCCCAAAGTGGTTCGAGTCGACGGTACCAGATGGAATCTGTTACACCTTACAATCCCACGGTTCGTTTTGACCTGGTAGAGGCGAGGTGAACCTGCTTGAGACTACCATTGGGCTTGTCTTCTGTTCAATTATCCAGACGCGTCGTACGCTTTGCAGAGATTTCAACGGACGTGCAGCATGTCTCGTGTCGAAGTTACGTTTCTGTTTCTCCCTGGTTTCTTCCTCCTATTTCCGTAGCTTTGAGGCTCGGGAGTAACAGGTTTTAACAAAGAAAGAACAATATGGACAGTTGTGCGAATTCTTCGTCCCATTAGAAGTTCAGCTGGGCTAAACCCGTTTGCAAGGGGGCTAACATGGTATGATGACAATGCACGGTAAGCATCATCCACCTTCTTCCAGCTCCTCTTGATGATATTTACTCCGCCTTCCACAAAACCGTTGCTCTGTGGAAGTATTGGGCTGGAAGTTTTGTGAACAGAACCCCATTCTTTGGGAAAATTGGAGAACACGGATCCAAGTAATCTTTAGAACTGTGGTCCGTTGTCGCTACATACCGTCTCTGGCGCCCCACGTCTTGTGAAGATACACTTCATGGAGACCACATGAAGATACACTTCATGTGGTCGACGACGGAAACAGCTGACAAGATGGGCAAGGTGGCAACTTCGGGGTATCTGGAGTAATAATCCGTTACTAGCAAGTATCACTTGTTTTTCAAGTAGAAAAATCTACGCCTACTTGCTGTCAAGGCCGTCCAGGAACGGAGTTGGTATTGTAGTGTTCCTAACTGTTCTCACCGCGTACGGGTCAAGTAACGGGTCAAAACAGTTGTGAAACGTAACTAAACATTTTTACTTAATCGCAAGAGTCTAAATCCGGGACCGGTGCGGGTCAGCTCCCTGGCTCGTGGATCCCGTCGTTCCTTCTGTGCTCGGGCCCCTCGTTTCTCTCGTGCCCGAGTTGGTCCTTTTTCTTCTTTTCTTCAAACTGATAGCCTCTCGGTTTTCCCGGTGTTCGTAACTTCAGATGAACACGCCTAGTAGAAAAACCTCTGGCGGTCCCAGCGGGAGCGCATCGCTACATACTCCCCCTCCAGTGAGGAGACGAACGATTCTTCAGCGACGTCCCATGACTGCGTGGGGAAAATTTGTGGGTGATGTACAACGGCGAGTAGTGGCTTTCGTTGTTAGGTCTTGGCTGTCGAAACGCACTGGCCAGTAAACGTGTCGTCCCGACCGTGTCGTAGTATGTGGTTGTACTGGTTTCAAGGAAACGGAGTGTGAACGGTCTATCGAAGATTTAAAGGGTGGGTGGTCCTGTGAGGTCGACGTAGCTGTTGACGACGTTCCCGGTTGATCCAAATCCACCACCTTTGGGGATGTATCAGGTGGAGCAATGTCTAAATGAGCTGGCTTCACCCGATCCAAAGTTACAATCCCCTGCCGTCCGAAAATGTCCAAAGTGATGGTCTTGGACGTTCTTCGTAGCACCTTATACGGGTCATCGTAGGGTGCATGGTTGAAAAAGGCTTCCTCACTGCGTCATGGCGCAAGAAAAACATGAGTGCCGGTCGCCAAGTCGTCGCTGATGAAAGCCGACGGGCCTCGAGCTTGGCGAGGTGCCGTGGCGCGGATCTGCTTCATGGCCTCTCGTAGTTTGGCGGCATAACTCCCGGGGTCCGGACAGGTATCGCTGGTGTCGATACAAAAAAATTCACTTGGCAGCCGGAGAGTGGTTCCGTAAACCAGCTCAGCTACACTGCAACCGATATCACTTTTAAGTGCAGTGCGTATGCCGAGAAGCACGAGTGGCAGCACCGCCACCCAGTCCTGACACTGTGTGCTTTGAGGGCCGCCTTGAGTTGGCGGTGGAAGCGTTCCACCATACCGTTGCTGGCGGGGTGATACGCGGTCGTTCGGATTCTTTCGATCCCAACAGTGTCATGAGGCTGGAGAAGAGATTAGATTCGAACTGCCGGCCCCTGTCAGTTGTGATGGTTGAGGGCGTGCCGAATCTTGAAATCCAGTGCGCAACCACCGCGCGTGCCACTGTCTCCGCAGTAATATCGGGTAGCGGGATTGCTTCTGGCCAGCGTGTGTAACGATCGACGCACGTTAATAGATAGGTTTGTCCCTGGGATGGTGGCAGCGGTCCAGCGATGTCGATGTGTATGTTGTCGAAACGGGCCCCAGGCAGATCAAACGAGCCGAATGGTGTTACTGTGTGTCGATGAACTTTAGAGCGCTGACACTGTAAACAGGTGCGTGCCCACTGGCGTACGTCCTTGTTGATATTAGGCCACACAAAACGGGATGTTAAAAGGTGTTGTGTGGCCTTGATGCCGGGATGTGACAATCCGGAAAGGGAGTCAAAAATCTGGCGACGAAACTGTGCGGGCACAAATGGGCCGCGGCGATTCCGTTGAAGTGTCGCAGATGAGATTCACAGGACACATGGGAAGGGGAACCGCTCGGAAGACGAGCCTACCGGGTGATGCTTGGAGTTCCCGCAGTTGTGCATCACCGCGTTGTACCTCGGCCAATCTGTCGAAGTCGATGGCCGCCAGAGAATCAACGGTGCAAAAGCCTATCCGTGATAGTGGGGAATTGTAGTAGACCGTTCCGCAGCCCGCTAAGCACCCGATAGCGCTCCGTAATCCGCCACAAGACCTTGACTCTGCAGATGAAGGCCCGTTCACACTCTTGCGACCTCTTAAATCTTGGTTCCTTGCGACCTCTTAAACCTCTTAAACGAGAGGACACAGTGGCGCCATCTATCGGGTTGCAGTGTAAACTTGACGGTCCGGCATATTTTCTATTTCTCATGCGCATTATACTTTCTTTCTTGCCTCGAAAAACTTTTCGAAACGTTCATTCGACCTCGGAAATGCCGCCATCTATGCGGTGATCGTGGAACTGCATTCACAAGAGCGACGGATTTGCGGCATTTCCGAGGTCGAATGTGCGTAATACCTATTAGACAGGCTCGTTATAACGTTTCGAAAAGTTTTTCGAGGCAAGAAAGAAAGGATAATGCGCGGGAGAAATAGAAAATATACCGGACCGTGAAGTTTACACTGGAACCCGATAGATGGCGCCACTGTGTCCTCTCGTTTTAAGAGGTTTAAGAGGTCGCAAGGAACCAAGATTTAAGAGGTCGCAAGAGTGTGAACGGGCCTTAAGGCTGGCGGCGCGCATGCGCAGCTGCGGCGTTTTCTTCAGGAATACCGTAGCGGAGGAGAAAACGGTCTACTACAATTCCCTAGTGTGGTCCGCGACAACGTTGTCGGCACCCTGGATGTGACGGATGTCTGCGGTTTATTCGGAATGCAGGACATTTGCCGAAGTTCCCTCTGGGAGTGACTGCCACCGTCGGGTCTCAGAGATTAAAGGCGTGGACAAGGGGCTTGTGAGCACAAAAATTGGCGACCTTCCACGAAATGTCTGAAATGCCGTAAAGCCAGTACACACCGAGTAGTTCACGGCCGAAGGTGCTGTACCGTTGTTCGGTGGGCGTTAGCTTGCGAGAGAAAAAAGCAAGTGGTTGCCACTCTCCGTTTACTTTCTGTTGTAGCACTGCGCCGACAACGATATCCGACGCGTCAGTGACCACAGAAAGTGGGGCGTGCCTTCTTCGGGTGCGCAAGCATGGTGCTGTTGGCGAGCAGCTGTCGGGCGCGGTCAAATGCCGATGTAGTGCACTCTTAAAAAAAAGGGTACTGTAGTATCCTCCTTAAGGGGGTAACTGACTTGCACACAGGGCAACCCCTTTTGGAGGTATCGTTACCCCCTGCATCGAGGGTGCAAACTTACCCCCTGGGTTAGGGTGCAACATTGCCTCCTTTTGGAGGTAACCTTAGTTCCTTTTGGTGTTAAAAGTGCATCCTTTATGGGTCAGCCTTTACCTCCTTTAGGGGGGAATTTCAACCCTTTTGAGAGGTAAGACGACGTAATTGAGGGCGCTGCTTTTACCTCCTTTTGGAGGGAACTATGATTCACTTTGGGGTTGAATGCACACGATGAGGAAAACAGCTCAGAAATCGCGAACTACGAAGAACAAACACGACAGAAAAGTGCTGTCCTGTCATGTTTGTTCTTCGTAGTCCGGGCTTTCCGAGCTGTTTTCCCCATCATGTATAACAGCAACCAACTGGCCCAGTTCACCACCTTATTACAGGTTAAATGCACACTTGATGGAATCACATGACAATGTTTTATTGTGGCTGTCACAAACAAAATGGCATAAAAATCAATGGCATGACTAGACATCTCATAAAAGTTCTAAGATTAAACCACTAAGCGCAATAAAGGCATCTGGAACAACACTTTCGGGGCTCTAGTCGTAGCTAAAGATGAACTAGAGGCAGAATGCAACCAGGACTGCCTCAGCAGGCGACGCGGCTTCGAGATCTCCCAGCGGGAGCGCATCGCTACATACTCCCCCTCCAGTGAGGAGACGAACGATTCTTCAGCGACGTCCCATGACTGCGTGGGGAAAATTTGTGGGTGATGTACAACGGCGAGTAGTGGCTTTCGTTGTTAGGTCTTGGCTGTCGAAACGCACTGGCCAGTAAACGTGTCGTCCCGACCGTGTCGTAGTATGTGGTTGTACTGGTTTCAAGGAAACGGAGTGTGAACGGTCTATCGAAGATTTAAAGGGTGGGTGGTCCTGTGAGGTCGACGTAGCTGTTGACGACGTTCCCGGTTGATCCAAATCCACCACCTTTGGGGATGTATCAGGTGGAGCAATGTCTAAATGAGCTGGCTTCACCCGATCCAAAGTTACAATCTCCTGCCGTCCGCAAATGTCCAAAGTCATGGTCTTGGACGTTCTTCGTAGCACCTTATACGGGCCATCGTAGGGTGGTTGAAAAGGCTTCCTCACTGCGTCATGGCGCAAGAAAACATGAGTGCCGGTCGCCAAGTCGTCGCTGATGAAAACCGACGGGCCTCGAGCTTGGCGAGGTGCCGTGGCGCGGATCTGCTTCATGGCCTCTCGTAGTTTGGCGGCATAACTCCCGGGGTCCGGACAGGTATCGGCTGGTGTCGATACAAAAAATTCACCTGGCAGCCGGAGAGTGGTTCCGTAAACCAGCTCAGCTACACGGCAATCGATATCACTTTTAAGTGCAGTGCGTATGCCGAGAAGCACGAGTGGCAGCAACGCCACCCAGTCCTGACACTGGTGTGCTTTGAGGGCCGCCTTGAGTTGGCGGGGGAAGCGTTCCACCATACCGTTGCTGGCGGGGTGATACGCGGTCGTTCGGATTCTTCTCGATCCCAACAGTGTCATGAGGCTGGAGAAGAGATTAGATTCGAACTGCCGGCCCCTGTCAGTTGTGATGGTGGAGGGCGTGCCGAATCTTGAAATCCAGTGCGCAACCACCGCGCGTGCCACTGTCTCCGCAGTAATATCGGGTAGCGGAATTGCTTCTGGCCAGCGTGTGTAACGATCGACGCACGTTAATAGATAGGTTTGTCCCTGGGATGGTGGCAGCGGACCAACGATGTCGATGTGTATGTTGTCGAAACGGGCCCCAGGCAGATCAAACGAGCCCAATGGTGCTACTGTGTGTCGATGAACTTTAGAGCGCTGACACTGTAAACAGGTGCGTGCCCATTGGCGTACGTCCTTGTTGATATTAGGCCACACAAAACGGGATGTTAAAAGGTGTTGTGTGGCCTTGATGCCAGGATGTGACAATCAGTGAAGGGAGTCAAAAATCTGGCGACGAAACTGTGCGGGCACAAATGGGCGCGGCGATTTCGTCGAAGTGTCGCAGATGAGATTCACAGGACACATGGGAAGGGGAACCTCTCGGAAGACGAGCCTACCGGGTGATGCTTGGAGTTCCCGCAGTTGTGCATCACCGCGTTGTACCTCGGCCAATCTGTCGAAGTCGATGGCTGCCAGAGAATCAACGGTGCAAAGCCTATCCGTGATAGCACCCGGATAGCGCTCCGTAATCCGCCACAAGACCTTGAACTCTGCAGATGAAGGCCCGTTCACACTCTTGCGACCTCTTAAATCTTGGTTCCTTGCGACCTCTTAAACCTCTTAAAACGAGAGGACACAGTGGCGCCATCTATCGGGTTGCAGTGTAAACTTGACGGTCCGGCATATTTTCTATTTCTCATGCGCATTATCCTTTCTTTCTTGCCTCGAAAAACTTTTCGAAACGTTCATTCGACCTCGGAAATGCCGCCATCTATGCGGTGATCGTGGAACTGCATTTCACAAGAGCGACGGATTTGCGGCATTTCCGAGGTCGAATGTGCGTAATACCTATTAGACAGGCTCGTTTATAACGTTTCGAAAAGTTTTTCGAGGCAAGAAAGAAAGGATAATGCGCGGGAGAAATAGAAAATATGCCGGACCGTGAAGTTTACACTGGAACCCGATAGATGGCGCCACTGTGTCCTCTCGTTTAAGAGGTTTAAGAGGTGACAACGTTGTCGGCACCCTGGATGTGACGGATGTCTGCGGTATATTCGGAAATGCAGGACATTTGCCGAAGTTCCCTCTGGGAGTGACTGCCACCGTCGGGCCTCAGAGATTTAAAGGCGTGGACAAGGGGCTTTGTGATCTGTCAGCACAAAAAAATTGGCGACCTTCCACGAAATGTCTGAAATGCCGTAAAGCCAGGTACACACCGAGTAGTTCACGGCCGAAGGTGCTGTACCGTTGTTCGGTGGGCGTTAGCTTGCGAGAGAAAAAAGCAAGTGGTTGCCACTCTCCGTTTACTTTCTGTTGTAGCACTGCGCCGACAGCGATATCCGACGCGTCGGTGACCACAGAAAGTGGGGCGGCCTCCTTCGGGTGCGCAAGCATGGTGCTGTTGGCGAGCAGCTGTCGGGCGCGGTCAAATGCCGATGTAGTGGCCTCATCCCACGCTAGCTCCATTGTGGAATTACTCACGCCTGAGAGCATCCGATGTAGTGGCTGGAGCTTCTCAGCGCAACCCGGGAGAAAACGACGATAAAAGGTTATCATACCAAGAAACTCCCGGAGTTGTTTCTTTGTTGTGGGCTTTGGGAATTCTTGAATGGCTTGTACCTTGATGTTGAGGGGGCGGCTACCCAAAGAGCTGATTGTGTGTCCCAGGAAGTCTAGCTCCGACCTGCCAAATACGCACTTGGCCGCATTGATGATGATTCCATACTCAGCGAGGCGAGTAAGCACTGTTCGGAAGTGTTCCATGTGTTCTTCTGTAGAGGAGCTTGCCACGAGTATATCGTCGATGTAGACGAAACAGTATGGCAGGCCCCGTAACACCTGGTCCATAAAACGTTGGAATGTTTGTGCCGCGTTTTTAAGTCCAAACGGCATACGCACGAACTCGAACAAACCGAAGGGCGTTGTTATTGCCGTCTTCGGAATGTCTGAGGGCTCCACTGGAATTTCATGGTAGGCGCGTACCAAGTCAATCTTAGAGAAAATGGTAGCGCCGTCGAGCGATGCCGTAAAATCGTACCGGTCTCCAGATGTGATCCGGTTGAGGGCTCTGTAATCTCCACACGGGCGCCAGTCCCCGGGTGTGGACTTGGGCACCATGTGAAGGGGTGACGACCAGGAGCTCTCGGACGGTCGGACAATGCCCAGCTCAAGCATATGCTCAAACTCGTGTCGGGCGATGCGTAGCTTGTCTGGTGGCAGTCGACGTGGACGTGCGTGAACCGGGGCCCCTGACGTCTCGATGTGGTGCGTCACGGTATGTTTGATGGGGCGCTCGTCGGGTCCAACACGCGTCAGCTCCGGAAACTTGCCGAGCAGCTTGGCGTACTGTGATTCATCCGGTGGAAACGCGAACGTGGGGCTGATGGACTGCAGGGAGGATGCGATGCCTTATATTGACATACTTGTCACTACGTCTCGAAGACGCTTTCCCTTGAGGTCCACCAACAACCCGAACCGCGTCAGAAAATCGGCTCCGATTATGGCGTGTGGGATTGCCGCACAAACAAACACCCAGCGGAAGGTTCGCCGCAGTCCGAAATCCAGAGTCAGTGAACGCTCACCGTACGTTGGAATGGCCGTGTCGTTGACGGCCCGGAGCTGCGACGTGCTGGGATGCCGGCGATCTTCAGCCGTTGGTGGAACCACACTAACTTCTGCACCGGTGTCCACAAGGAAGCGTACACCGGTGGTGCGGTCCGCCAGAAAAAAACAATGATCGACGGCTGTCTTGATCGCCTGGAGCGCTTGCCGCCGTTAGTGCTCCGCCCTCAGGTTTTCCGACTTCGAGCATGGGGGTTCACATTTGCGAGCTGCCGCGCCGAACCGTTGATGATACCAGCACTCGCCTGATCTCGCGCGTGACGAGGAGCGAGACTGGCGTCGAGGGCGCCTTAGTGATGCGCTGCGGCCGCGGGAAGCTTGCATCTGCGCCACCATGTCGGCGAGGCGAGAGACCTCTGCCCGGAGTTCCCGTACCTCTTCCGGGATGCTTTGGGCATGTACTGTTGATACCTGCGGTGATGCTGTCGAGATCTCCATGATGCTATCGGCGAGCTCGGCAATTCGGACAAGGTCGATGTCTCCTGCCGATGCGATTACCATTCGCACGTTCTTTGGCAACCGCTGCAGAAATAGCTCCAGGAGAAGCGAGGCGTCGATGGTGGTCGCCTTGTCCCCGAGGAGCTGTTCCATTCGACGCAGCAGTTGCGTAGGGGTCCGGTCACCGAGTTCTTCGGCGGTCAAAAGTTGCTGGAGGCGTTTCTGTTCCGATGCGCCTGTCCGGCGGATAAGCTGAGCCTTTAATGTGTCATAGGCGTTCTCTGCTGGTGGTTGGAGTAGTAGGTCACGCACCTCTGTGGCGATATCCGGAGACAGGCTGGACACCACATGATGAAACTTGGTCATATCTGATGTAATACGCCGAGTCGCAAACTGGGACTCGACCTGTACAAACCACAGCTGTGGGTCCGCCCAGAGCCTTTTATACTGGGAGAGTTCGGCGGGTGGGAGTGGCTTACGGCCCGCTAGGTCTAGCGGACTCAGCGGGCGCCGCTTCCGCCATGATGTGCCTCCCGGCGAGTGGGTCCCCATTGACATGCGATGTATACGCGTGTAGGTTTTGCCGTTGGTGCTTTTATTGGCGTAAGGAGAAAGTCTAAAAACAAGCATTTTGTGACGTTAATCATACGTTAATTATAAGTTACCTCGCACAATCGAGAACTCGAAGTCGGCTTCCAGTCAGCCCTTTTTGGTTTGGTCTCCCAGATCTTGTGCCTTGCGCGGTTTTCTTTTCCTTGCGGGAACCGGTACATCCTGAACCCCTTTTCGCGTTGTTCGAGTACCCAACGGCACTGCAGCCCCCCATTTCGTTTTCTTCTAACGTCTGGCAGAGCGCAGAACGATCATTTTCATCGTCGTCTCTCGCTCCACGCTAGACGGCAAGGCACATCATGGCGGACAACGAAACTCTGAGTGCGATGCGCACAGTTGCCAGACTGTTTGATCAGTGCTGCCAGACTGGCGGCTGGATCAAAGAACCGCCGAACTCTCCCAGTATAAAAGGCTCTGGGTCCGCCGGCCAGAAGGGTGGTAGCTTGAGTGTGACTGCCGAGATGCCGCTGTTGGATGAGGGCCCGTCGGCGTGCGACATGATGGGGCTTGAGACTGTTGCGTTTTCTTCAAAACCGGGTCACCACTGTAGTGTTCCTAACTGTTCTCACCCCGTACGGGTCAAGTAACGGGTCAAAACAGTTGTGAAACGTAACTAAACATGTTTACTTAACCGCAAGAGTCTAAATCCGGGACCGGCGCGGGTCAGCTCCCTGGCTCGTTGATCCCGTCGTTCCTTCTGTGCTCGGGCCCCTCGTTTCTCTCGTGCCCGAGTTGGTCCTTCTTCTTCTTTTCTCCAAACTGATAGCCTCTCGGTTTTCCCGGTGTTCGTAACTTCAGATGAACACGCCTAGTAGAAAAACCTCTGGCGGTCCCAGCGGGAGCGCATCGCTACAAGGGATTTTTATAGTAATGTATGATTTAAACAAGAACAGGAATGTTGATGAACATGCGGCGGTACTTAGTTTCATTTTAGAAAGCGCCGTATCTGCAGCGACGTGGGAATGGCAACACCCGACGTCGTGCGAACACGGTGACTGGAAGGCAGGGACCAAATATAGTTTTCCCACGGCCATTGCTTTCAGGAGTGAGTGCTTCAGCTCACAAAGTAACTCCCGCCGCGCAAAAAAGTGGTTTCCTTTCACAGCATGACGGCATGGCTGGTACCCGGCACGCTAGCGTCGGAGCGCCCGCACACACCCACGTCTATCGTTCAAAATATTTTTTTTAAAAGACGCGAGACGAGACCCACGCAGAGCCATGTAATGAGAGAGATTGGACGATGGGAGGCACGGGCAGAGCCAGGGAGTGCACCAGACGCAGAAAGTAGGCTTGACATGCTCACCTGGCCAATCAGAAGCCTAAAAGAATCCCCTAGCGGTGGTAGCGAGAAACTATTTTAATCATAGGTGTATGTTGGTATATAATTTTAATAGACACGTAAGAATAAAATGTAGTAACTCTTTATGGTTGAAAATAGGGTGCACGTGATGTTTCGATCATTATCATGCCGAAAGATGTAAGAAACGAATGTGCCACTCAACTCTGTTTTGCTCGGACACAGTTTGACCGCTCGGACGGCGGACTCCCGGCCCTTGGCGTACGGATTATGTCGATCGTTCCGCTAGTCGCGCTCTTCCACCATGATTTTGGATAACTGTGATTTAACATTACGTGCACCGTATTTTCAGTCGCTGAGAGTTACTCCAACGCACTTATTAAGTTTGTTTCTCGTGACCACCGCCAGGGTATTATTTCTGGCTTCTGGTTGGCCACATTCGAATTTCTGAAGACGCCATGGAACACGCCCAGTCCGCTTTCGGCCAAAGGCGCCTCCTCATTTGTTTCCTATACTTCCAAACGAATGGCCAAACTCTCTACATATACGGCTCTGGACCCACGATATGACTAGAGTGCGAAACGTGAGACGGCGGGAAAACCATGCAAGACCGGATGGACAATTGATGCAGGGTACTGTGAGTCGGACGGCCACTTGCGCCACATAACACAGGCATGCTCAATTACGGTACTCAGTTTAGTTTCGGTTTTGAAAGGCGATCGAGTCGGTTTTTTTAGCGCAGGCTACCCATATTTAGCAAAATGTAGCAGAATGAAGCAGGGTTAGCCCCTCGGCACAGCTTATCTAATTGGCACAGCAATCGCATCACTGGGCTTCACTCTCAGTAACTTTTATGGGTCTCCTGAGTGTTCTTTTCTTTGCTTGTACTATCCTCTTAGGTATATCATGTGATGTACCCGGCATACTTTGGTCAAATCACATTCAATTAAAGCTGCTAGCAATTAGAATTCCTTCGAGCATCTTGAAGGAACACGACACCCCAAAAAAATTTTTTTTTATTTTTTTGCCAGGCGATTTATTATGGTGTCAGAAGACTACCCAATCAACAGTTTGCTGCAACATCACATATATTTTTAATAAAGTGAAATAATGCAACTACTTGAAACTGGACTGAGGAGGAGAAAGTTGGCAAAAGTTACGTGGCTGTGCAACTTATTTTTTCTTCAATCAATATATTTGCGGTAGAGTAGACAGTTGGGCGAGTTGGTAGATATTGAACATAGTTACAGTTGCGCACACGTCTACGTGTTTCTCTTCTCTGTCCCTGTCCTTGTGTGCGCAACTGTAACTATGTTCAATATATTTGCGGCTTTTGGCTTTTTAGAAGCCACAAAAAAAAAAAAATGGGTATCATATTTCTCTTCTATTTTTAATATTGAGTGTGTGCCTTCGATGACTCATGACTTTGGTTATATTTGGTGGTCGTGTCTAAACCATAGAAAACAGCACGTGACCACAGAAAAGAACGTGAGTGCAACTCAAACCGACCAGTTCTCGATCAACGGTTTTCGGGCGGAAAGAAAATTAATTTCGAGCAGCCGATTGTTTTCTGGGAAGTTGGGCTTTCCTATGTCATGTACAAATAAAACTTTTGACGAGCATAAACGCCCAGTCAGTGGTCCTTTAATCATTGCAGGCCAAATATAAGACACCTCAGACCTCATGAAGGAAAGTGTACATGGCTTACCAACAAGAGCTTTTAATCTTGCTGCGTCCTGTTGTGGCTTTGCTTCAGCCTTTGTGTGGTTTGAAGATCTGCCGGTTACACTTCGCCAAGGAGGCCATCTGCGCTGAAGATCACAACCAAACCTTTCCAGCTGAACATTGATTCCTTCTTCTGTTTGAGAACTTTCTTGTGTGAACTTTTGTTGACCCATATGCCATTACCAATGCACACCTAGAATATATAAACTTCAGTTCATCTTTGAAGCCGCACTATGTGCAAGAAGTCTACCAGCGCAATATAACCTGTATTGGGATTGAAAACAGATGTCCTATTTGTCAACGGCATGCCTCAAGATTAATTTTGTTCAAGAAAAAATAATTGCAGCAATATTTACGTGGCAAAAGACAATTTGAGTTCAGCACAAAACGAAACAGCTGTAACTATACTTCGTTTCACCTTATGTTGTACCGCAGCGAAGGCTAGAAGCGCGAGCTCATAGCGTTGGCAGCTGCTCTTAAGTCACGAGAGCTTGCGCCGCCGGGATGTGTCCCAGAGCAAGGAGCTCGCGCTTGTAGCCTTTCCTGCGGTACATCATAAGGTGAAACAGAGTATAGCAGTTGTCCTTGTTACCTCAAAACTGTCGGAGTGAACGATTTGAATGATTCGACGCAATCCCTCCTCCTCCTCCTCCTCCTTCTGTTCTCCTTCATCTCTTCCCCCTCCACACACACACACATACACACACACGCGCACCCACGCACGCACGCACACACACACACACAGACACAGACACCTCCTTCTCCACATAAACTCCGACCGTGCCATGCCTGGACACACATAATTCATTCTAATCTTATCAGTACAGAAACATTATAAAACACATTAACTTTGCCTAGTTTCTGGGCATATGAGAACAGACACACGGCACCCTTATCTATGAAGTTCCTTGTACTTGTAGCAATATATCTAAAAAAAAATCTCAAATTTAAAATACGTCCTATGGATCGCTTTGGCAGGCGCGAAAATGAAATTACAATTACCTGTTTCATACAAGTCTCCTCCAACCCTCCCGGGGAGTCACTCATCTCCTCGGAGGAAATTTTTGGTACTAGCACCCGCTTGCTTACACTGGGTTTTCCGCGTCACTCAGCGATCCTGAAACGACCGGTGCCGACAGTTACTCCCACATATTGTGCTTAAAGCTGCAACTTTTAAATTAAAGTTGATGGTCACTAGACTGGGCATAACGTAATGTTTTGTTTTGTTTCGTTTTTACGTAGGGAGACTGTAGAACTTACCAAGTAGCTTTAGGATCCGCGCCTTGAAGAAGTCCGATTACGTCTCGTCACACCAGAAGGCTTGAGGGGCAGAAATTTTCCAGATCAGAAATCGAGGTGATATGTCGCTCATGGTCGTCCTCAAGACGTACGCTTGCATAATCTTTCTGAAATTCCGACCGCTCGACTTGTCTCGACCCTGCCACGTGCTTCAGGCGGATAGATTTCCCGCGAACGTTGCTCCAGCAAGCTTGGGTTTCTTCCTCGCTCCCTGTTCTCCGCAACGTTCGGTTTATCGCCTGTCGAACTTTCTGACGCACCGGGTGTATCACGTGATTATAATAATTCGTATTTTAACTCTTCTTTTTGTTTGCTGAAGAAAACAAATACTTTAAAATTTTACTTATTGACCTTACTTTAGCAAATTATGTGCATAAAATGGACTTTGAAAACTTATTGTTGTTTTATACGTCATGCGGGAGACCTTTGGGGTGAACCCACTGTTCACTCCAGTGACCAGTTCACTCTATGTTGTCACGTGGTGTTACCTGCAAGGGTGACTCGGATTGATGCACTTAAGAAAATAATAAACGTTTCTAAAAGTTATAGTATTAATTAATTTTTAAATGTAGTACTAAATATATATTAAAATGATAACGAAGTATTTTTTTATATCCTCCGATCATATTTTAAGTACAAAATTGAGATTGCATTTGCTACGGAATGACGTCGGCGGGAATTCTAAAATTTGGATTTGAGACTTGTATGTGTCGCGCTGGGCGACCATGAACCCTAACAAAATAAATGCTTGGAGCCAGGAAGTATACCCAGCTTGCCAAGGACAACGGGCCAGGGACGACGTTGCGTCCTGAAAAATTCTGCAAAAGTTTAGGGAACCGAACACCGACGTCGGTACTGCAGTTTCTGGAGGCTCGCGGTTGTCTCGAAACACGGCAGCGGGGGATCCAAGAAGTCGACCCCCCCCCCCCCCCTTTTCTTGGAGGGCAATTTGACATGGGTGGAGCCACCGGTGCACAAGAAAGAATGGGAGAATAGAATCCTTACAAGATTTCCCGTCCCCCAAAAGAAAAAAAACATGGATTCGCCCCTGAAACACGGTGAGACAGGAAATCCCAGTGAACTAAGCAGCACAAATGAAATCGGAAGCGATCACAG
Source organism: Ixodes persulcatus (assembly GCA_013358835.2). Classification (NCBI taxonomy): domain Eukaryota; kingdom Metazoa; phylum Arthropoda; class Arachnida; order Ixodida; family Ixodidae; genus Ixodes; species Ixodes persulcatus. Next base: position 33,295 of record JABSTQ010007826.1, read on the forward strand.
TAGCGAGCCAGTTAGTGAAGACACTAGTAATAAAATGGTGAAAGGCGACGGGAGATTTGAAGACAATTTTCTGTCCAAGTTTGCGAAGAGGTCCCTGCCAAAGTCAAATGTAACGAGTCCGACGTCAGATGCCAGTATAGCGACCCTAAGGTACCCTGTTTCGGCTGGCCTTAACTGGACGCAATCTCGAAAACTTCCTTGCTGAAGTTGACATTCTTCCCGGCACCAAGTAAAAGTAGGACATTGGGAAGCCAGAAGTCAAAACTAAAGGCCTAAAATATAAATAAGGGAAGGACATAAAAGACGAGGACGGACACGACGTCGTGTCCGTCCTCGTCTTTTATGTCCTTTCCTTATTTATATTTTACCCCTACCAGCACGCTCTTCATTCCAAGTAAAGGCCTAAACTGCCAACAAGCGCAGGCGTGAAATGCCTTTCAAAAAGGAACTTCCTCCTCGCTCAACTTCAAAGCAGAAAGCGCTGCCTGACACCTACTCAGTGTGAAACAAAGTGCAATCATCATTTCGGGAAGGTCATCCTTATTTTTTTTGTGTGTGTGTGTGTGTGCGTGCGTGCGTGCATGCGTGCGTGCGTGCGTGTGCGTGTGCGTGTGTGTGTGTGTGTGTGTGTGTGTGTGTGTGTGCGCGCATTTTATGTGCTTTTTTTAAAGACGTCTATGGTGTTATTGAATTATTTGATGTTATTCTGCACTACAGGATTTTTTTTTCTGTTAATAAAAATCCTATGCGCACGATAGTGTGCACGTGATCTGCCACCCCAGAACAGGCGCGTAGCCTCTGCTAGGGCTCGAACAGGATACGTTCACATGGCAAAATGGAAGCCTAAAGCATCGCATTTTTTCGCCAACTCCGCAAAGTTATGAAGTTCTGACGTCGGAAGTCAGAGAGAGCTTTTGACCCATCGGGGAAGGTGATAATAAGATTTTTGAGTCAGTGTTATTCTGTTTTGGAAATTGGACCCGGTTTTACTCTGATTTGCTCCGTTATGGAGCGAAATTTACATAAAATCAAGAAGGTTCCGCTCCGAAACCAGGTAAAACTGAATAAAACGGAGTAAAGCCGAATGTAAGTGCATAATCGAGTTGGACCAAACTGAAGCTAGAAGTTCTAAAATGGGAACTTTTTTAAAAATCGTTTTACGCTATTACTGTTATTGAGACATCCTAGAAAACAAGAGGACGGAATACACCGCTAAAACTACAGAGTTCCGATGACACCTGAATTTCGTGGTTTGTCTATATATAATTATTCAGAAATCTTGTGCGTACTGTTCTCCGTTTCACCTTATGTTGTACCGCAGAGAAGGCTAGGAGCGCGAGCTCATAGCGTTGGAAGCTGCTCTTAACGCACAAGAGCTTCTGCCGCCGAGATGTGCCCTCCCATACAAAAATGGTCTATGGACGTCTATGGAAAATTATATGGCAGGCTATCACCCCCTATGGTCCTCTATGGTCGGCCATAGAAATCCATAAAGACAGCTACAGCCAGCTATAGAAAAATCTATGGCCCTGTGTCTAAAGACTGGGAACCAATAAATTTTCTTTACCCGCCTATAGAAAATTCTATGGCGACAAGTCTAAAGACTGGGAACCAATAAATTGTCTTTAGCCGTCTATAGAAAATTTTATGTCCCTGAGTCTAAACACTGGGAACCAATAAAATTTCTTTAGATGCCTATAGAAAATTATATGGCCCCATGTCTAAAGACAGCGAACCAATAAATTTTTTTTACCCGCCTATAGAAATTCTTTGGCCCCGAGTTTAAAGGCTGGAAACCAATAAATTGTCTTTATGTGTCTATAGAAAAATTTATGGCCCCGAGTCTAAAGATTAAGAACCAATAAATTTCTTTCCACGCCTATAAAAAATAACTACCGGCGCTTACTTTTTAGTAAAAACACTCCACGTTAGAAAATTAAATCAATACTGAATTTCTGTAATGCCGGTGACAAACCATGACCCAAGATATGTTCTCTGCTGTTGCAACGAGTCGTGAAAACCAGTAATATTGTTTGTTAAAAATCCATTGAAATACTTGTGCAACAATTAAAATAAATTATTACCCCCCAAAAGTGAAAATAAATTACACTCGCGCCGAACACTGCAATCAAGCAATAGCTTGATTGCAATCTTCAGCACTAGTGTACTGCATGTCATCACTGCATTGTCAAAGTGATTCATCAAACGCATTAAAAAGAAAATTAATAAATTTTAGTTAATTAGCCTAATGATCTACATTTGCTTTTTTCAGGGTTTTGAATTAAGAGATGGGGGCTATTCCAAGAGACAATTCAAATAATGTATTAAGTACAAGTAATATTTGCTCCGCCTAGCTCCCGTACAATGGCCCTGCCAATGGCTGCAATGAGGAAACTGGGTGCTGCGCACATTGACACCAGTGGCAACTTAGTAAAAACCCTGTAAAGTTCGCTTCTTCTAAATTTGTGTTTGCACCTTCTTTTGTGATGCAGCTTCTCTGCAGCATTCCCAATAGAGCCAATGTGCCAAACATCAGTAACAAATTTCGGTTAATTAGTCAACATATCGTCGCAGTTATCCTCTTATCTGACTAGCATTTTACGCAACTCGCGCCCTCTTTAAAAAAAAAAAAAAAAAAAAGATGGTCGAATTAATATGATGCAGACGTATATCACCACATGTCACCGAAAAAGGCAACAAAAAATGACCGCATCTCCACGTGGTGAATGATGTTGATTGGGGCGAAGCTCTGGTGGTGCTGATGATACTGATTTTATTGTTCATAGGTAGTGCTGATGGTGCTGATTTTTCTTTTTATTGCTCATAGGTAGTGCTGAGTTCCGGGTTGCGTTCCGACTTCATTATTACTGCTTTATGGTCGGTAAAATTGCAGAGCCATGCATACAAAGTTTAACGCGATTATATACACATTGGACCGCAGGGCCCTCTCCTGTATAGACGTTGAGCGGCTACATGCAACGTTTCATCCATGACATCCCCAACTCTTGAGTTACTACCACATCTCAGAGCCCCCTACTCGTCCCGCAGTCGTGGTCGAGTGGTTAAGCCGATGGACTAGAAATCCATTGGGGTCTCCCCGCACAGGTTCGAATCCTGTCGACTGCGCAAACATTTTTTTCTTTTTTCTTTTTTTGTGAGCACGGACGCCGGACGGACGGACAAGGCTAGACCCTAAGGAGCTTCGCCCCTAATAAAACCGGCAGGGTTGTTGATTAGCCTTTCATGCGCTAATTTGGCAACTGAGCACTGTATGCCATACTGCACCGAGTTCGCTTCTCTGCAGTGCATGGCTCATAGCTATGTCCCGTACAATGGCTCTGCCACTGGCTGCAATGAGAAAATTGGGTGTTGCGCGCATTGACACCAGTGGCAACTTAGTGAAAGCCCTGTAAAGTTGGCTTCTTCTAAATTTGTGTTTGCATCTTCCTTTGTGATGCCGCTTCTCTGCAGCATTCCCAATAGAACCAATGTGCCAAACATCAGTAACAAATTTCGGTTAATTAGTCAACATGTCGTGACAGTTATCCTCTTGTCTGAGTGGCATACCATGTAACTCGCGCCCTAATAAAAAAGAAAAAAAAGATGGTCGACTTAAAATGAAACAGCCCTTATATCACCACATGTCACCGAAAAAGGTAACAAATAAAACCGACAGGGTTGTTGATTAGTCTTTCGTGAGCTATGGCAATTGAGCATTGTCACTCTATGCCATACTGCACCGAGTTCGCTTCTCTGCAGTAGCATGGCTCATTATATTGCTATCTCCCGTACAATGGCTCTGCCACATTGCGCCACTGGCTGCAATATGAGCGGCAATGAGCAAACTGAGTGTAATGCACATTGACACAATTGGCATTATGGCGCTTGCCACCTAAAGTTGACTTTTCCTCAACCTTTTCTTGTGCCTTGCCCCGTGCTGCAGCTTCTCTGCAGCATTTCTAGTTGCACCAATGTGCAAAACATCGGATTTCCTCATCGGCGCCAATTGCACATTCATGCTCATTGGTTTTGGCTGCGCATTTCAATTGGAAAAGGCGTGCCATTTCCAGCAGGGGGCCGCGCACGACGTCGAGCGTCCTTCGACACATTGACTGGTGTTGGGACCGAGCGGTTCTCCAGACAGGATCAGGTATACAGCCAGGCCAGGACAGGACCCGGAGGACGACTCCAGGCAGGAACATCGGGATACGGAAGGGTAGCGATATTGTTACGAATAAAAATGATGCCGAAATCACTGTTGTCGCTACGCTAATTCTCGACGAAGTGCGTTAGAATTTAGCGCAGGGGTTCCGACACGGCGAAGGATGGGAATTCCAAATTCGCAAGAGTCCGCATACTGTTGTTCTTCAGAACGCCAGTCTGTTCTTCCGGACGCCGGCAGTTTCGGATGCAGCAACGACAGCTTCCCTCGATCGCCGACTACAGGTCCACATACTGTTGTCTTCGAAGAGCCAATCTTTCCTCCCGAGTGTCGGCGGTTTCGCGCAAACGTTCTCGTCGCTGCGGCTCTGTTTTACGTTGCCGCGTACTACGTTCTGCCACCCAGCCACGATGCCCTCCTTTCCCGTTCGCGAGACGCGCGTCATTGGAAGCGTGCCAGGAGACTATTTTCCCTCTTGTAAGAAAGAAAGCGGAAGTAATGAGAGAACAAACGGAGCGAAAGAGCACGACAGGAAGCGCGCCCCGGAGTCACCAAACCAGTCCAGTCCAGTCCAAACCACGGACCGTCCGAACGAAAGACGGCTGCGTGCACCTGGCGTTAAGTTCTCACGCATTTCAAGCGAGCAGATGAATGTAGAACTTGAACTAACCGCCGAATTCAGAAACCTCACTCAAACTACACTCAAACTCAAGGGCCCCTCCACTTCCTCGAGGAAGGCGCGAGGGCTGGCGCTGGCCAATCGCGAGGACGGATCCGCCGTCGCGATTGGCCAGCGCCGGCCCTTGCGCCTTCCTCGAGGAAGTGGAGGGGCCCAATTGAGTTTGAGTGTAGTTTGAGTGAGGTTTCTGAATTCGGCGGTGAATCTTTAACGAGGGGAACTTGTTCCTGCAAACTCAAAAAAGAAATTCCACACATTTTGCGTGTGCATCGGGAGGGCAACTTTCCCGAATCAGCCAATTAGCGCTACTTTTGTACCCGCGGTCAGTTCAGGAATGTTCCGAACCAGAACACGCAGTGATAGCAGAGAATAAGCCAGAACTTTCCGGAAGAGCACAGCGTTATAAAGGAAGGAACCGTGTCGAGCGGGGTTCGAACCCCGTTCCTCCGCGTCAACTCCTTTGACAGCCCGACTCCCTGACAGCATTGTTACCAAACACCGAAGTGGAAAAAGCCTGTTTTTTTTTTTTTTTCTTGTTTCACTAAAATATATTGAATTTGATTTATTTTGTTAAAATCAGACCAGTTTGATTTCAATCACTGCAGCTTGGAAATATTTACTTTTTACCAATAGATGAATTTCCCAACAAGGCACATTGATTGATCAATTTGTCCGATCACTGAAAACAATGCATTAGATATACTTAATTACTGACAATGTAAAATATATTTTCATTAACAACATTTTACTGGTATATAATCCACGCCATATTAGAACAAAAAATAGCTAGATTTTATTTTTATTATTTCAAAATCCTTCTTTAAACTTTTTTTGCGTCTTCGCTTGATTGCAATAAGACGTTACTTTTCTAGTTTTAATTTCTTTTTTTATTTCTTTTTACCTCTTTGATTTTGTTGCTTTAGTATGTACAATTGGGTACGAATGAAATGCCAACAGCCGAACGCGTAGCCATCGATGCATGCAGCGCAACCTAGGGGCAACTAGGAAATGATAAAACTGCGGGATGGACAAGGGCTAAGGGGATATGCCCGTCCGAGTAGGCGCGCACATAATGCAGCCCCCTCTCGTTCCCCTAGTTTTATCGGTTCCTAAGGATCCTCTAGCTAGCGTGTGTGTATCGTAGGACACGTTTTCCGCTGTTCATTTTCCATCTACTCAACATTACGTAGCTGACGAAGTGGAAGGTACAAATTAAGCTCAACGCTCCGATTTGCTCAGAAGAGCACTTCTTTTTGGTCGTGTTTATCCTTATATAAATGTTTGTCCTTTTTTTTCTTCAGTTTTTTTATTTAAATTAAAAAAAAATAGTAGAAAGCATTAAATAATTAAAAAAAATAAAACTTAGCTTTGGAATGTTGTTTTTTTTTTCGGTAAGGAATTGATTTATGTCATCATTGTAAAACTGGTCCTATTTAAATGACAATTTATATTATGATGTAAATGCCGATTTAAATCAAATTTATTTTTATACTCCACCCCGCCAAAAGCTATTCGTTATCAAATTTCGAGGTGAAGCTTCTAAACCGCCAACGTTCTCGTAAAAAAAAAAAAAAAAAAAAAAAAGTGAGCAGCCGAGTTGTGGATTGGATTATGTTCGGTTAGTTTATGGAAGGGAAAGTTATGTTAGGTTGGATTCGTTTAGGGAAGGGAAGGCTAACTTAGGTTATGTCATAATAGATTCGGCAAAGTTAAGGAAAAGAAGTTTATTTTGCCGTTATTTTAGGTTAGTTTGCGTTAGCATAGTTTAGGTTAGTTTTGAGTTAGAGCTTAGAGTTGGCTAGTTAGTGTACGTGAGTTTAACATAGGCTAGGTTAGCTTAGTTTAAGTTGGGTTAGTTTAGGTAAGATGTCTTTGGGTTTAGTTTATGACCGCTCTCGCGCTGACTCACAGCGATGGCCGTCGTAACGTAGTCTCTGACCATGGGCACTCCGGGTTCGAGGATGGCAGCACTCTTGGTGTTGGCTATGGCGAGGTGGCCAGAACTTCCCCAGAGGCAGGCGATAAAGATTCTTCGGGTAGAAAAAGAGACTCCTATTAAAATACGGCGAAAGATTTTGACAAAAACAAGAAAGGCGTTTCATTACTCATAGCGAAAGGCCATGCCAGTAAGTTTTCAGGTGTATTAACTCCACACTGAGAATCGAGATACATGTAGCTAATAATAATAAAATATAGTTTAAGTAAAACACGCACGCACGCACGCACACGCGCGCACACGCACACGCACACGCACACGCACACACCACACACACACCACACACACACACACCACACACACACACACACACACACACACACACACATTTAAGCGTGTTCCTACATTCCGAATTCGGTGAAACGTAAATACATTAAATAGAATGAAGCAGCGGGTACTATTTTTCATTTTCTAAAGTTAAAAGATTTGAAAATGTTCAGCCAGGCGCTCCAGATTCTGGAGATGGCTTCAATTTTGGCTCTAAGCTCGGCAGGAGCAGCGCTCAAACAACGCCGAATATCCCAAGGTTTTTTATGCATAAGAATGAATGTATTTTATCTGGTTAATTCGTGACATGCCGGAACTCAGAATTGTGACTCAATATTTGTATTTCGAAACGTCTTCGATGATCTCGCCGCCTAATCTACAAGGTGTTTCAACGAAGACTTCGAGATTCCTACCAATCGCATGGCTCAGAAAAAGGGAACTCTTTTCAGGAACAAACTGCCTGCCACGGCGGATGTCAAGGATTGCAAGAGATACACGAATTAGCTAGATAGTTAACTAATATTTACTCATTCATGTTTTAATTAGTAAAAACATTGGGTTTCAATAAGAAACTGGTTGAGCGTTACCAAAACCCCTTCATCGGTCAATTTTAGGGAGACTTAAAGCATATGTTCCGACAGAGAGTGCTCTGCAGTTGTGCAACATGCACAAGGATGGCGATCTGGAAACGCGGATGATACAATCCACGTTTTTTTGTTGGCTTCGTCGGCCGCCATTTTCCCGTCGACATTTTCTGAAATTCACATATAACTTCGTAATAAGTCAACAGCTAGTTTTGACATTCTGCATTTGGTCCGAACCACTAGCGCTACATTTGTGCCGTTCGGCGAGGCGTATCTTTCCCGTAAAATAAAAATACACTTTTTTTTTCAGTGACACCCCGTACTTTGGTTGTGTATTCACTGCGTTAATATATCTGCCCTCTTTCCTCCGTAATGTCTTTTTGGCCCTGAAATAAATAAATGCTGCGCGTCTCTTCGGTATATCATAAAGGCGCTCGAAATTTCATATGGCGAGAAGCTGAGAAAAATTAAGGAGAATTGAGAGTGTGTGGGGACATCGGAGCCACGCGTTTGGAGCCACGAGAAGAGACATGCTAGCCTCCCGTCTACCCACTAGTCCTTCCAACCAGGGGGCGTTAGAGCTTGGTGCTCCGACATCCCCCTTGCGCTCTCGTCTCCTCCTCTCCCAGAGTTTATCTCCGAATAGCATTGACATGTCCTCCTTCTTTGTCTCGCTGCGGGCCGTCGTTCACGCTTTAGTGCTGCCTGACTGGCACGTCGAAACGATACCATGACGAAAGCTCGCGACTTTGTGGTGTCACGTACATCTCACGCAGCGCTGCGTGAGAGTCGTTTCTTTGTGTGTGTATTTTTGTAGTGTGTTGTTTTTTGTGCGCTGTGAAGTGTTAGTAGGCAGTCTGGCTGCGTCTTGTCATACAGAAAGGAGAAAGGTCGCACAGTTCCGAGGATCCGCTCCGTTGGGAAAAGCATTGGGGGAAATAGGGATAGCAGACGAAACGAAATTACGCTACACTCCTTTGCAACTTGAAAGACGCGCGGAGTAGCCGCTTCCGAGTTGCCCTGGCATCGCGACGTCACTGTCTACGCCAGCTCCTACTGGATCCTTTCTTCTGCGTCAAGAAACGGCGAGCCGCTCAGGGCGAAAACTGGTTTTGGCGGGCCGCCCGCGGCGGCCAGCGGCGTGTGGCAAGCTTCCGCGACGCTAGTGTGCTCGGGCCTTATGATAAGCCGGACACAATGGAGTTTGTCCTTCCCTAAGCCTCACCCGTGCCCCGTGTTTGCGTGTTTGCCCACACAGAGTGCGGGCGCTTCCGCGTGGGCAAAAACGAGATCTGCGTGAAATGAAGCGTGTGTTCATGCACTGTAGTGAGGCTAAATCAAAGAGAGGTTCCATCTTAAATGATGGGGAGCGTTTGCAATTTACTGGTGGACACCTCCTTGCGGAGATTGGTCGCAACTACGCATGCGCTGCGTTTTCGCGCGGCGAAGAGGAAAGCAGGCCTTGGAGTATAACTGCTATAATCCATCAATCAGTCAATCAATTTCAATCAGTGTTTAAAACATTGCTCAGAAACGATAATATTAATAAATATAAATATGTAAATAATTAAATTAGTAATTGAATGAATGAATAAGTTAGTAAGTATATAAACAAATGAGTAAATACATAAATAAATAAATTCGTCTCACCCGTTGACCGCAGTGAGGATGATCATGAACACGGAGTAGAACCTTAGCGCGAAGGTGTACCAGTGGGTGATGTTCTGCACCTTCCGGCCTCCGAAAGCGCCCACCATCCTCAGCAGCACGTAGAAGAAGCCGCCGAAGACGGAGACAAAGATGACCACGAGCTGCCCGAGGAACACGCACACCCAGGAAGGCTGGTGTTCCCAGAGCTGTTCCAAGGGAAAGCTGCTCTGGAAACGCTCCAGGGGAAAGCTGCTCTGGGAACGCTCCAAATGGTAATTTAAAAAAAATCCACACTTTAAAGGTACTCTGACACGCCAAAAAAAATATTTTTTTTTTCACGCTAAACGTTGCAACGGCATATCAGGACATTACAAAAAAAATTGTTTCACTATAGAGTTGCGTAGTTTTTTTATAAAAAATAGAAATACGAGGCCCAATTCAAAGTTCCCGCCGTGCACTGTGACGTAACAGTGTACCGCAAGGTGTCGGGGCGGTCAGAAAGGAGGCATCGAGCTACGTCACTAAAAGTGGGTTAACCGGAAGTCGCGTGAGTTGCACTCCTATTGCTCTCCGCGACCGTGCCTAAGACTTTTTTTCTTTTTATTATTCTGCTCTTCGTACGAGCGATCGTAGAAAACGAAGTTTCAGTTCCACTAGCTCTTTATCCCTGCACCGTTGGTTAGTTTGCGTGCTGCAAAATTCGAGGACGAAGAGTCAGTGGATCGACGTGATGGAGGTCAATGATGAAAGCGTTGCGAGTACAAGCCAGTGTACGAGTGCATGCCGTCAGTCCGATAATACAGGGCTATACTGGGCGCAAAACAAGCTATCAAGTTTTGAAAAAAAAAAAAAAAACATTTAGAACGCTTGCAGAAATTAGGATTGCTAGCATACGACACGCCCGATCGCATTGCTGAAGGTTGAGACACCGAGGTCGTTGAATCATCGGATACTCTCCAGGCTGTAGATTCCTGCCGTCTAAAGAATACGAACTGGTGAGTGTACCAAGTACAAGTGAACGTCGAGCACAAAGTACGTATTTTGTCTAGAGCATGAGTAGAACTTGTTTACTGGGTGCTCATGCGGCCGATGTTTGTCTCTCAGAAATGCATGCAGTATGATCTCTTCTTCAGTTGCTGAAATACCGGGACAGTCCCTCACACAGCACCTTCTAGGCATTGTAGTTGATCACGTCAATTCACTGACTCCGCTTCTTCTACCTTTACAGCAACATTAAGCGATGAAAAGCAAATAAAAGAAACCTTGTCTGCTTGGATCGCTCGTGGAGGTGCGGAGAATAACAAAAATATTAAAAAAATATTACACGCGCTCGCGGTAAGCACGAGGAGGGATACAACTCACGTGACTTCCGGCGATGCCTCCCTTCTGACCGCCCCGACACCTTGCGGTACACTGTTACGTCACAGTGCACGGCGGGAACTTTGAATTGGGCCTCGTATTTCTATTTTTTATAAAAAAAACTACGCAACTCTATAGTGAAACAATTTTTTTGTAATGTCCTGATATGCCATTGCAACGTTTAGCATGAAAAAAAAATATTTTTTTTGGCGTGTCAGAGGCCCTTTAAGCAGTGCGCTCACTAATGTAGAAATCTCTTGGTAGATTTGGAGAAAGTTTCATTCTGGGAATCGCGTGGGCATGCCCAACTTGGGCTGCCCATTCAACTCCTAAAATTGCACCTCTTACTAATATTGTATATATTGAATGGATATTCTAAAACTGAACATAAGATGTCCGTTTAATTTGTTACCAAATCCCCAATAAATATAATTTAAGGTCTGACAAAAAATCTTGGATTTGGAAAACTTACTCCAATTTACTACACCGCGAGTATGTAAAGAAGGCAGTTTTAGGTGGGCTATTTCTTCTTCTTTTTTTACAGGCGTTTTAAGTGAAATTTAAATCCGAAAACGAATGAAAACGTAAAGTCTGAAGCCGAGTTAACTTGGCTATGTATCCCGATTATCTGTCTAACAGGAATTATTTGTAGATCGGCAAATATGCCTGTTTTATTTCGTACCTGTGAAATGACCGATTTTGGATGCTCTTGCTCAAGACAATTTGTTGACAGAACGTGCACTTTTTCTTTATTTATGAAAATGGTAATTAATTTTTTCAACAGCTACGCGGGGAACGTGAGGCACGACCAATTTTGCACGCACTGCAATACCCCACATTGTTCGGAAATTATGGGTCCTGCCATAGCCTCCTCTGTACTGACAAAGCGCCGAACTGTCGTGTCTTGACGGGGCAGCAGACAGGAAAGACTGGAGGACCATAAAACGACGTAAAAAAGGTAAGAAAATTCGTAAGTGTATGTTTATACAGCCTGAACTTAGTCTAGCTGCCCCAACGGGCTACTTGTCTCTCAGCTGTAGACAAGTAATTTAGCCAGTGCGGTACAACCGCAAGCCTGGGGTCTTTAAACTTGCACCACGCAGTAGTGATACACGACTGCGCTCCGGTACGATGTTTCTGCAGATCGAAACAGGAAGGGGTGGAATTGAGTCCAGGGTTCCTGGGTTCTGCATCGCGAACTTTCGCTCCACGCGCTCCGAGCTGGTGTGTGCTAGCCTGCTCGGCCACCGATCCCCCCCCCCCCCCCCCCCATAGAACGACGTTTATCCTATTGTGCGTGGAATCAGAACGGCTACCTCACGCTAGGGAGCTATCACATGGTAAAAAGATTAAGACAAAAACGAACGCGACAGCCGCCACTTTAACGATAGTAGTGTGCGCCTCGTGTTCCTTAACAAGTACTCAGTATATTGTGTCAGTTATTAGCGATTGCACTTTCCTTCAGGTGTTTTGTCGTTTTAGATGCAGTATACGGAGAATATGTTTGGCCTTTCGTGGCGTTCAGAGCAATCAAATATAACGTAAAAAAGGACGCGCGAAATAAGAACATTGCAGGGAACGATCGAAGGCTGTAGACAAGTAACTTTTAAAAACGTTTATAAACACCTTCAAGTCCTCCGACTTGAAGATGTTTATAAAAGTTTTATTTTAGGATCCATGTCGACGAGTGTGTCCTTCGTCGAGAACTGAAAATAGCGAAGTCGAGGTGAAACTATTGCCGGAGCGAGTCGATCAATGATTCAACGATTTTGGATCGATATGCATGAGCATATGTTTCAGCAATAGAAATTGAAGTTTTCTTCCCAGCTACATTATGTAGTAATTTTCAATATAAGAAGGATCCAGTCGCGCTGTGACGGTCAACATACGTTCACGGCTCTCTGGTATCGCGCAGAAGATAGCGATTCAGAAAAACCGACAGAACGAGCTTTTCGACAATTTGCAGCCACACCCGGTGGCGGAAATGAACCTTCAACGAAGCGTTGTATGTACATGATAAAATTGAGTCAAGGTTTAGATAAAACATTTCTAGTTTACCACTGCAAAATATCAACTTTAAAATAAATTAAGTTACGAAAAGTTATAAGCTGAAATAGCAGTTCTCACGAGAAAACGTGCACGCACCTTGCGAGCTTGTACCCCATGTTCATCGACAGTGCAGCGTTAAGTTCGGTGCGCGTTCCATCAAAAAAATTATTCCAAGCACACTCGAGAGGATGGCGTTGGGGAAAATTCTTCAATTTACCGACGCAACCCACTGCCGCCATAGGTCTTGGTCATTTCGAAAGCAATGAAGTTTGAAGACATTGCAGTCGGAGTTGTCTTCTGGGATCTAGCGGGCGATACGGATGTCCTCCGATAATATTATGCACTTTTGGGTTGTTATTCGTGCAGCTTATTACCAAACAGTTGTATCCCGATGGCCAGGGAATTGCCGTCATTAAATGCGCAAGCTCTAATTAAATCTGGAAGTAAACAAATGGAGAAAACCGCGAAGAAAACTACCAAACTTGAAGGAACACAGGCGTCCAAGGCGTTCATCTGGGTTTTCCGCTCATCCCTAACAAACCACCAAGAAGGAAAGCCCTAGTAACTGTTTCCCCTTTTTTCTCTTGTCCTCTTTCAATTAAACGGTCATACCAAAAAAAATGTTTCGGTTTTGTTTTTTAATATAAAGTTGCTTCGTTGCCGTGCGCATGCTGAAATCAACCGGTGTGCGAAGGAAGGCTCGGGACAAGCACATCAGCGGCCGCAAGATCTCTCTCAACGTCTGACTGCGGGTGAAACGTTATGCCCAAAGTACTTTCTGATGGTGGACGCGCGAAGTAGGGTGCAATGTTCTAAATGCTGGATTAAATAATTACTAGATGTTTCACTCACCACTGACAGATAAGAAACGTATTCGTTATCACTGCTTTGTCGGCTTCTCAGATCCTTAATGAGACCTGGAGAAAAAGCAACGTAACAAGCTGCTATCACAACTATATTATCAGACTACAGAAAGTTTTCACAGTCGGTCATAAGCGCTATCATATTTTACATCAAGTTTAGATCACACGTTTCTACTTCAGACGGTTTTTGGTTTGTCATAGGCCCTTTATAAAAAATGCCGGAAAAGTAGCGGCACACTCGGGTCTTAGCTGCTGGGAATGGATTTTGTTTTTTACGTGCATTCTTGAAATACAAAAAGAAAAAGCATTAAGTGTAGTGTACTTTCTATATTACCGTGCCACTGTCGCTACCAAGGTCTACGCGGCTTCCTAAAAAGAAGAACAAATGAAATAATGTGTTTTTCTTTTTTACGTAAGATATATGTGAAACATATTTGAAACTTGGAACAAGATCATTCAGCAGAAATCTGTCAGGTTGGGGGAGTGAATGATTAAAAAAGCCGCTTACAACTCCCTGTAACGCTGAATTAGAGCGCAGCTCTTGAGAACCTGGATGGGCTGCAGAAATCTCTTACATTATTATCATGCTGATATTAAGTTAGAAACGATAAAAATGCTATAAACACCCCGTGGACTCCGAGCTAAATCCTGGTTTTTGTTTTTGTGAATTATCGGCTTTTTAAGCTATTCCTGCGTAAACAACAATCACGAGAATCATAATATTGTAAGAGATTTCTGCAGCTCAGCCAGGTTGAAAGATGGATTGCATGCGCAGTATAAAGAATGCTGATGTTGACGAGCAATTTTAAAAGTGATATGACAGGTCCTTGGGGTATATCAGGCGCTTGTTCAGGGTGACCTCGAATTACGCTCTAAAACTGTGTAATTATGGAGTTGGTCAAAAATTAGTGATCACTAGGGAGCTGATGGAACACCGTTCCCATGATTCCTTGAGTGCGGGCCGGGGCGCTTGGGAATACTGCAAATGGTCTATTAGAGCGCAGCTCTTGAGGAGGAGGAGGGAAGCGTACTGGGGGGGGGGGGAGTCATGTGACCTGGGGGGGGGTCATGTGACTTCGGGGGGGGGGGCTGGACTCGGGGGGGGGGGTCACGTGACCTCAGGGGGTTACGTGACCTCGGGGGGGGGGGGGGGGGTCACGTGATTTCAAGGGCGTCGCCGGGTTGCATGCAACGCGGGTCGCATACAACTTGGGTTGCATGCAACGCGCGGTTACATTGACGTTTTTGGGTTGCATGCAACGCTGGTTGCATGCAACCTGGATTGCATGCAACCTGGGTCGCATGCAACGCGCGGTTACGCCGACGACGACGCCGACGCCGCTCAAGCCGGAAACGGGCGCCTAAGAGCTGCGCTCTAAAAGGATGTAGAAGCAAGCTCCATAGATCATTCCGCAAATATGTGGCGCCCCACCGTTCGTCGAGATCAAGAAGTTTGGGTCATCCTTCGCGTCGACCTCCAAAATCTGCAACCCGACATTTTTTTTCATTTTTTCCTTTATAAATCGCGGTTTAGACACTTGCAACCGAGTAGGACCAGAGATACAAGACGGGTTTTAAGCCTCTTGCGACGGCGTAGGACCGGTTGCGCTGTCGCAAGAGGCTTAGAACCTCTCTTGCCTCTCTCGGTCCTACTCGGTTGCAAGTGTGTGCGAACGGCGCCTTAAAAGCGTTTGGGACCCACGAAGCAAAATACAGCTAAAGAAATACAATCGGGTTTAAAAGTGGCTCGTCTCTGCACGCGGAGAGAGGTCCCACGGAAAGCGAGCAGCGAAATAGGCGCAAATTGGCCGGTTGGCAGACGGCAAGTGATTGCCATGGTCGATGAGAGGGAAAGAGAGAAAGTTAAACCGCACTTCCGGTTTGAGGTCATTAAAAAAGGCAAGGAGTGCACCGTTTTGCCATCTACGTCCTAGACTGGGGCAACAGTTTGAAATCAGGAAAAGGGGGGGGGGGGGGGGGTAATTTCAATCGCACGCAATTTTTAGGCCTAAAATTTTTTGGTCAATCGCTAAAAAACATTTTCGGTCGTTTGCAAAAACAAATATACATATATATCGATGCTGGGGTTGTCAGTGGCTTTTCAAGAAATAGGAGGCGTCTCATGATGTTTAAACTTCTTGCTTCGATAATCGTTCTTTGCTGTTCTTGTCTGCTACAGCCACAGTCTCATTGGCTATGGGGGCATAATGCGGAGCGCAAGTTCGTCTGCTTCTTGCGCGTGGGGGTGGCGCTGACGTCAGAACGCCGAGCTCTGATTGGCTCTGATCGGAAGGATAGTGGGTAGACCTCGATACTAGCTGCCTCGAGGTCTACCCACTATCCTTCCGATCGGAGTCAATCAGAGCTCGGCGTTCTGACGTCAGCGCATCCCCCGCGCAAGAAGCAGATGAACTTGCGCTCCGAGACCAAAGCAATTATGTCCTGAACACAATGCTTCAAATCAGAACGTTGACCTGCATTTTGAAGATAATTATACTTCGTTTCAGCTCAAGTTCAGACGCAGCCGACGGTAATGGAACCAGTCAAGCAGCCTCAAAAGCGCAAGAGCCTTTTTTGTTTATGATGGGTTCAGCGAAGATCGAACACGTACAGAAACGTGACGAACACCATGGTGGTGCACTTTTGACGCTGTCAAACTGGTCAAATCAGCTCACAACATCGGCTGCGTTTGGACTTCAAAAAGTCCAGGCGCAGCCGACGTTAGAAGCCGTAATGTGGGCTGAACCGACGTTACAGTGTACAATAACCATACCTGGCACCACAGTGACAGATTAAAGGGCAACACTGGTCAATAATATTTAATTTGTGGTTACGACTGTTTTCAGCTAAGGCAGTGTCTCTAAATTACAAAGTGTGATGTTACCCCTGAAAAAAAGAAACCGTTGCTAGGGGCGTTGTTATGGACGAATGCATGGGACTGTATTTCGCTCCGAAAGAACGATCGTTCAAAACTCAGACGTGGATTTTAAGCGTCTAAAAAGAACAGACATAGGGAGCCGAGATTTCACACCTACCACGACAGATGTTTGCCAAAAATCGGCTGTTTCTGAAACATTTGCGACGACAACTTCCGGTCCTCGAGACGTCTCGAGATGCCTGCTGCAGACGACGAACGCATGACGAATGCACACGGAATGACTGAAGAATGCCAACTGCAACACTTTGAATCGTTTGCACAAGGATACGATTTTCATTTTATAATTATTTGGAATATGACAGGCCTAAAAAAAACTCACTAGGTTTATAAAAACGAATTGTATTTGTGTGCGATACGATGATGTCTGACGAAAATCATCAAACGCATGGTGATTTGTTAAAAATACAGCAAGAAAACGCATCTGTTTAGAACACATCATCAAAGAAGCGTCGGGCCCTTTTTTTTTTCATTTTGCAGTCGACGTGCGTTGAAATGAAGGATCAATTATATAGACCATTTGCTATATTACCCAAGCATCAAGGAGAATGCAGGGATTGGTGTTCCACGCGCCACACGCGCAAGCTTCCCCGTATAAAACATTCGAAGTAAATAACCAAAATAAAGCGTTGACGAACGCGCGTGCAAGATGCCATTTGTTTTAGGTATTTGCTTTAGAAACGTTACTGCTGCTGAGGCCAGTACGTGCGGAGCGTGGAACACCAATCCCTGCATTCTCCTTGATGCTTGGGTAATATAGCAATAGGTCTCCGAACTTCGTTTGTGAGGCTCGCAATATGGGTGTGTGTTTTGTGCCGACTTGTAATTAATCACAATGAGAAAATCTACTGACTCTTCAGTTTTTTTTAGTAAGACCCCAAATGGCGAAGGAGCTAGATACTAACATCAGGTAAGTTATATTGCCGCGTGCATGACCGAATAGGAACGCTTCTCCATACATCTAGAAGATTCGTGTTTACTCTTAACCCAAGTGGAAAAGATAAGAAGGCCAGAATGGCCTAGATTAGTCATTCTGGCATATTCTAGGTCGAATATTCGAGATGCTGAGTGTAGTATATAAGAGGTCAAGTGTGAGCTTTGGCGACTCTCTCAGATTCTTCCGCCGGCAAGGCGCATTCACCCTCGATCCAGTCAGCTGTCACGCCGACGCGGTGACGTACGCTGCTGCTGTTTCGACGCATTCCTTATTTTGTTCGTGGCGCAATTAGTTCGCGGATGAAACCTTTATTTTCCGTTTACGCTCGCTTGAAGCTTTTCCATCTGCGACATTTCGGGGGGGGGGGGGGGGGGGGGCGGTAAAGGGGAAAGCATTTCTTGTCGGTCATGCACATGGCAATATATAAGGGTTCTCCGTGAAATAAGGTTCCCACGCGATGAATGTTGTTACGCGGGATCCGGTGACGCTGGCGTGTAGTTTGGTTCCCCATCTCCCGGTCCCTGCCCCGGCGAGCTGTCTGCGACGTTCAGTCTTGACTTAGGAGCCGTTAGAGATAGAACTCCAGCTCGCTTCTCCCGCCAGGTGCGAATTAGGCTCTGTGATTTGTTTTGTGTGTGAAAAAAACACTGCGCTGATGGATATTCATTCCCAACTGCGTGACGCCTACGGAGAAAAGTGTATAGGCGTACAACACGTGCGCAAATGCTGCGGAGAATTCAAAGATGGACGTACGGACGTCCATTATGAACAGCGTTCTGGACGGCCATCGGTTTTGGACGAAACGATTGCGAAAGTGGAAGAAGCAATGCTGAAAGATGGAAGGGTGATGGTTCGAGAGCTCTGCGAGATGATTCCTGATGTCAGCAAGACATGCATTGACAAAATTTTGACAGACCATTTAGGGTCTGCCAAGGCTTGTGCAAGGTGGGTCCCGAGAATCCTTACGGAAGACCACAAACGGCAACGTGTTGAAGCGGCCCGCGAATTTCTTCAGGCCTGCGAAACCGATGGCGAGAAATTCTTGGTCTTGGACTCTATTGTCACTGGGGACGAGACCTGGGTCCTCTACACGACACTGGAAACGAAACAACAATCCCGTCAGTGGAAACATCTAGAGTTGCCGAAGCCACGGAAATTCAAACAAACATTGTTTGTCGGCAGAGTGATGGCGAGCGTCTTTTGGGACAGGAAGGGGTTATTGTCAGGGCCGGCTCTAGGGGTGGGAGAAGTGGGCGGTCGCCCAGGGCGCCACCAAAAGCGTGGCGCCACCGCGCCCCCTTTTGAATTTTTTTTTTTTTAGCTTTTTGAGTTATTGAGCGCTGCACCCGACGAATCCCGGAAAAAAGCTCACCGGACAAAAGCTCACCAGACAAAAGCTCACCCATTTTTTCACGGACCCGGACAAAAGCTCACCAGGAGAAAATTTCATGTTGGTTTTAACACGTGTGCGGACAACCTAGGTGTAGGGATGCCGCGAACTTTTTTCGAATCGAAGTTTCGATGATCGAATCAAGCGACTCGGAAGGTTCGAAGGATTTCGCATTTTCGAATTTTCTATATCGTAAAATTCGACGGAAGTCGAATTTTCGAACTTGTTAAGCTAAGAAGTTCGACGCTTTTCGAACCGTCGAACTTATTACACCAAAAAATTCGATCCTTTTCGAACTTTCGAACTTATCACACTACAAAATTCGATGCTTGTCGAACTTCCGAACTTGACTGACCAAAAAATTCGATGATTTTCAAACTTTCGAATTTCTTGCACTAAAAAGTTCGAAGCTGTTCGAACTTTCGAATTTCCTATGCTAAGGAAATCGATAATTTTCGAACTTTCTAACTTATTTATCAATAGAATTCGAAAAGTTTCGAACTTTCGAATCCTCAAAAGTCAGAAGTTCGACGAACTTCGAACTTTTAGGGTAAAAGTTCGACGTTTGTCGAACTTCGAAAGACCGGCGAACGGTTACATTTGAATTCAAGTAGTGAGGTACATTCGTAATTTTTTTTTTTTTCTCGAACTTTTACATGCGGTGTTTCGTTCTTTACGAAAGACAATGCCGTTTATTTCAATGTTCTGGCATGCTTAGTTTTAAAGAAATAAATTCCCGAAGGAGCGAGAAAGGACGCCGGGTTTTTGACGATTATCGTTTATGCCAGATTTGAAGCGCGATGTAGCCGAAGCTATTTATGGTAGAGATGTTAAACTTTTTAAGAATAATCTATGTATAGCCTAGATAAGTGTCCTCTTAAGATATGACTATTGTTATTCAAGGTGAGTTTCGAAGAAATGTCCAAACATGTTTCTACATGCAATTATGCCCTAAACTTGGTATTTATTTTCGTCTAAGTTGTTTGAGGTATCGCATTTAAATTAACACCACAGACAGTACATATCATTGCCATCTGCAGAATACAAAATAATGTATTTATTGTTTTTTCACGTTAAGGAATAAATTAACTCATGGGAGAAGATTTCTAATATTGTTCAAGTTCAGCACGTCATTAAAAGAAAACATTTTTTTTTTAGCTTCACGTTCCTGGGACGTGTTTCTTTTAGCCTGTACACATTTTGGTAGGATAAAGTTGTTTCGAAGTTCTGAACCTCTGAATATGCAAGAATACAACACATCCGGCGAGTTCTTGATAGTTTTTTCTTTCTCCAGATTTTATCCCCGCATTTTTTTTTTTTTTTTTTTTTTATTATTGGCACAGTTATTTAGGTCGTAAACACATAGCTTTGAACTTCCGAACCACTAAGCATGTGACAAGTAGTGCCTTCTGACAACGAGTTTCTAGCAATGACCTCTACGCGATCTTTTATGCAGTGAAGAGCGACAGTAGCTATACATAGGCATAAATAATTTCAGATTAAAATAAGCTCGACCACGCCCTCTTTCCCCGTGTTGTTTTCTTTAACAGTCCGAAATATCTGGAAGGGGAGAAGGGGGCTGAGGCCTCCCCCCCCCCCCCCTCCCCTCTTCCCTCCCCCGTTTTTCCTCTTCCGACGCCACTTGTATGGTAGAACGCTCCTCGACCTCGAGTTGTGTCGGCTTCTGTGCTTTTTGCGAGGCGATTCCTCCGTCCCAGAAAATAAACCTCCAGGACAATTACAAACTTAACTTACTATATGCCAGCGTCACTCGGGCGGCGTTCGATCGGATTACTACCAGCGTACAAGGGGTGGGGAGGTAGTTTGCCAGGTCGCTTCAAGGTTTTTCTGAGCCTCAACCTCCTGCCCGCCCCTGGCCATTTCGAACTGGATGAGTATCGTAAAACAGTGTGTGCGTGTGATCACTACTGCGTGATGCACGTTAAAGAACCCCCCCCCCCCCCCCCCCCGGCCGGCGGTCACAATTACTGATCTATGGTCACACGTCACTCTGCACTGGCAAATATTCCAGCACATCTGAGACACTTGTCGTCTCATTTAATTGCCTGACCAACTTCGCAGAGCCTAAGTATCACACCCTAACTTTTCTAAACTTGATTTCGTGAAAACCAGTGAGTCGTGAAAACTTTATTTGAAACTGAAACTGTGGAGGAACTTGAAAACTGGACTTCGATCTTTGAAAACTTGGACTTAAAAAAAAATCAAAATCTTCGAAGTTTTTTTTTTTTTTTTTTTTCAAATTCAGCTTTAAAAGAGAATCGAAACTTTCGAACTTTTCGAACTTTATGCAGAAAGAAATTCGAAATCTTCGAATTGTTCGAACTTCATGTCTATAAAAATTCGAAGCGTTCGAAGTTTTCGAATTTTATTTCCAAAGAATTTCGAAATCTTTGAACTTTTCGAACTTAAGATCTTAAGAAATTCAGATTTTTCGAATATCTCGAATTTCAAGTTAGGAAAGTTCGAAATCTTCGAATTAATCGAACCTCGAGTAAAACAATATTCGAAATATTCGAACCCGAAATTTTAGAAACCGTGAAAGCTTCGAACTTTTCGAATTCGAAACTCTACTGTGATCGAAAGTTGCGAATTTTTCGAATTCGAACCTCGGTCGGTACGAAAATATCGAAATATTTCGAAATCGAACCTCAGTTCGCTTCGCAAATATCGAAACCTTTTGAAATCGAACCTAGGGTGGTTCGCGACATCCCTACAGGTGCATGCGTGCGACATTAAAATGCAACGATGAATTAAGTCTGACAGGCGCATGATTGGTTGCTTAGAGTAGAAACAAGTTTACTTATCGATTGGTTAGAAGTAAATGCAGTCCCCCACTAGCTCCAGCAGTCTTGGTAGATCTGGATGTACCTGAAATCCCTCGAAAGTATTTTTCACGCGATTCTGTAGACTCAGAGTGGTTTTTCGCACCGGCTTCTCTGGGGGTTCACCTCTGCGGGCTTGTGTCAATGCCGTGGCAACGAACGCCTAATTTTCCTGTGGGAATTCAATCAGCACACACACGCTTGGATGGGCGTCGCCGACAAACTTCTGAAGCCCGGTATACCATCCTTCGCAGGTGTATGTCCGGTCTTTATCTTGAAGTGTGGCGCCGTACATATTCCACCGTTCCAGGGGAAACTCCGGTCGTTATCGGCACACAGTCAAGAAAAGGGAAGAATTCTCTCTGGGGGCCGCCGCAGAAGGAGCAGAAGCATAACGGAAGGGGCCGTTGACATACGTGCGATCAAAGTAGTCCTGCAGGTCGCCAATGTCACCGGTAGACTTTTCCCTGATGTAGGTTAGTTCTTCGGGCACAAGCTGTGGTGGAAGGAACGCGAGCCTATCCGAAATCCCGCACAGCCTTCTAAATTGGTCATCTGTCCAAAAGGTCATACTCCTGTTCCTTGAAAATATTTTTAAAAGCTTCGCAGCTCAGTGGTTTGTATATTACAGTTTTGCTTCAGTTTCCTTTTCACAACACCCTGAGATCACCCTTGATTTCAAATACATTTACGACGCTCAATGACGGGATGAATTTAATTTTCCTAGCCATTCACTTCAAATATTAACCTAAACCCTAAGAAAACCCATGCATTAGTAATGAAGAGACATTGTGCCTAAACTTTATGTGCGTGTTTAGCGTGACATAAGCACAATGAAAAAGCGAGGCCGACAAAGGGTGACTTCACTTCTTCGGTCACTCTTCTGGTTCAAAAACTTCGGTTCGCGAAGTTTGTTGGGCGTGGCACAAGGGTGCTCCGGCATACCTTGAGTCAATCAAACTTGATCTTATCAGCTCCACTCAGTTTCAGTGACCTCAATTTTGGTCCCAAATCGCTTTTCTCTGCCTGTTATGGCTTATCTGTCGACACGTTTGCATGGGATGGGATGCCAGTTCTCCTAAAAATGGTCTATCGCGGCTGCACTTTATCCCAGCCCGTGTTTCGCCCGGGGTAGAAAAAAGAAATGAGGTGAGCTTTTGTCCGGGTCTGCGAAAAAACGGGTGAGCTTTTGTCCGGTGAGCTTTTGTCCGGTTTACCGCGCCCGACACGACGTTATATGCTCGATCGCCGTTCGCTTTTAGAATTACGTTCTCATTTGACAAAACGCTCGTGTTGGGACACTACTCACATGTTTACTAACAACGTGATGTCCTACTAATGGGTAGGGGGCATGTAGAAATAAAAAGGGGGAGGGGGGGCGGAGTTTGCCCAGGGCGCTTGATGGTGCAGGGCCGGCCCTGGTTATTGTTGCGCGAATTCATGCCTGCCGGTACAACAATCCATGCGGACCGCTACTGTGAGACGTTGAAGAACCTTCGCAGCGCGATTCAAAACAAGAGGAGAGGCATGCTCACGAAGGGAGTGCGTTTCCATCAGGACAACGCTCATCCGCACATCGCCCTTGTAACAAACATTCTCATCAACAAATTTGGATGGGATACTGTCACACACCCACCCTACAGCCCAGACCTAGCCCCGAGTGACTATCATCTTTTCCCTGAATTGAAGAAACACCGGGGTGGGACGCATTTCAGAACCGGAGAGGAGTTGAAAGAGTAGGTTTTAAGCTACCTTCACGGCGCTGCGGAAAAGTTCTACGATTCAGGTATAAAGAAGATGGTACACCGCAAGCAAAAATGCAATGATCTCAACAGCGATTATGTCGACATATTGGGGAAAGTCTATGCTTTCCAAAAATATATTATTCAATGCCAATAAACATGTTTTTTATTGTGAAAAATCATTGGGACACAAATGTGCACTAAAGAACTGGGCTGTCCAAAATCCTTGAAACGTGTGCTGGCCTGCACTTGGACCTTGATACACGTCACGTCGTCGTACCGGCTTCACAGATTTTTACCTTCTCAAACATTGCGGAAGCGAGCTCCACTGGAAGGCGCTCGCGCGCTTGCGCACCTCGAGTGATGATCAAAGCTGTGTACGGCCCTCTTCGGTTCCGAAGTCCCACAGAAAGTTCACCCCGAGAATAGAAGTTTCGTCGATCGTCACCAACTTCATTCAACGCAGTCCCGCACTCCAACAGAAAGAACCACTGAACCCGCGAAGCCATCGTGTCGTCTGCTAGCAAGGCGAAATGAGTTATGAAACTTTATTACGGCTTTTGTCATCGCTTTAAAGTATTGAGGTCGACGATAGAAAAAGTCTTCGGGATTAGATATTGAGAAAAAACAATGCTTAAAAAATAATTTACGTTTTTTATCAGACACTTTTTAACCTCACGTCAAGTCCCCATGTATTTGTCCGTAACAACAGATCAAGTAACGCTTTGTTTGGAGCGGAGCGCCATGCTGTGACGTCATCACTTATGGGGTGTTTAGTTTTATAAATATCACGGCTCAAAGTTTGGTTTCGAGAGTCTACGGCAAAACCGAAACTATTTGCTAGACGGATTCCAACAGTGATCATCAGCCGTAGGGCCGCGACGTGACGTCACCATGGTGCTGCGCAACGCTATTAGATTAGCTCAGTTACGGAACTGATCATAGACGTTGCATGCCCCCACCCGAGCAGTACCCCCCTCACTCACCACGACTCGCCTCCCGTCGTTCGACGCACCGGACGGCTGCTTTGGTAACTGCAGTGTATTCTATGGGATACGTACAGTCGGGGACAAAAGTCCCCAGGACGCGCGAGCTGCGACTGAAACGCAATGCTCTGTCATCTGCCGGTGGGTCGCCTGGTTTCGAGATCACACAAAACCGCATGCGCATCATAGTCTGCCTGCAAACATGTGTGTTTTCCCGCTCTACTGCGGCGCGGCGTTTAACTCGGAATCGGGCGCGCTTACTGACATGGCACCTATAAAGCAAGAAGTCACGGCAGCTCAACTGAGCGATAAGCTCAACTGGTTATAACTTATAAAGCAAGGTGCGCTGACACGGCGAAATGCGGCGCAATGCCGCAGGCGGTATCTCCAGTTTCGGAATGTGTAGCAGACTCTCGTCAGCCGCAAGCGCTATCTTTGAGGCGGTACCACGTGCCCGAAACGGCGCCGCGCCGCAGAAGAGCGGGAAAACACACATGTTTGCAGGCACAGTGGGACGCGCATGGCGCTTTTATGTGATCTCGAAACCAGGCGACCCACCGGCAGATGACAGAGCAATGCGTTTCAGTCGCAGCTCGCGCATCCTAGGGACTTTTGTCCCTGACTGTACGTTTCGAAGCGCAGCGTCTAGATGGCGTGCCACCGTACTCTATGGCGCACACAGTTCGTAATCGAAAATCTTGATGGCGCTTCAAACGACGAGAGGTGAACTGAAGTGAGTGAGGTGGGGGTACCTTTTTCCGCGGGCGTTCCACAACTAAGGTAATCTAGAAACGTGGGTGCTGTGGTACGGGGTACAACCAACGTTATTAGATTAGCTCAGTTACGGAACTGCCCATAAACGTTGCATGCCCCCCCCCCCCCCCCCCATGAGCAGTACCCCCCTCACTCACCACGACTCGTCTCTCGTCGTTCGACGCGCCGGACGGCTGCTTTGGTAACTGCACTGTATTTTATGGAATACGTACGTTTCGAAGCGAAGCGCTGCGTCTAGAGGGCGTTCCACGTACTCTATGGAAAACAGTTCGTAAACGAAAATCTATATGGCGCTTCAAACGACGAGAGGTGGACTGAAGTGAGTGTGGAGGGGTGCCCCCTTCCGCGGGAGTTCCACAACTATGGTAATCAAGAAACGTGGGTGCTGCGGTACGGGCTACAACCAACGTTCTTAGATTAGCTCAGTTACAGAACTGCTCATAGACGCAGCATGCACGAGCAGAACCCCCCTCACTTACCACGACTCGCCTCCCGTCGTTCGACGCACCGGATGGCTGCTATAATAACTGCAGTGTATTCTATGGAATAAATACGTTTCGAAGCATAGCGTCTAGATGGCGTTCCACCGTACTCTAGGGAACACACAGTTATAAAACGAAAATTCAGATGGCGCTTCAAACGACGGGAGGCGGACTGAAGTGACTGAGGGGGGGGAGTACCCCCTTCCGCGGGAGTTGCACAACTGAGGTAATATAGCAACGTTGAGTACAACCAATCAACCGCAGCTCCACCGCGGCGTGACGTCACGAAGGTGCTGCGCCAGTGTTACCTATATTCTATTTCAAAGGTGGCCAGGCTGACCCGGCCTTATAGCCGCATACAAAACCACGAAACTTATAAGAGCCGCTGGGGGGGAGGGGGAGGGGGGGCAAATTTTTGTCCGTAGGAATAAACGAAACTCGAACTACTTTCGATCCATCTGAGTCAAACACAGTCCGTCTGTACGTAAGGTAGCAGTAGCACACGACTACAAAACCGCAACCTGTTTTTCGATTTAAAACGCGTTCCATTTCTCTTTTTGGGGAAGTGCTGGTGTGACCGGGAGGGAGACGGGTGTGTGTGTGAGTGTGTGTGTGTGGGGGGGGGGGGGCGAGGGAGCTGCGAGCCGCATTTTAACACGCAAAGAGCCGCATGCTGCTCGCGAGCCGCAGATTGGCCACCCCTGTTCTATTTCATCTTATGATGTACCGCAGGAAAGGCTACAAGCACAAGCTCCTTGCTCTAGGGCACATCTCGGCGGCACAAGCTCTCGTGCAACGCTATGAGCTCGTGCTTCTAGCCTTCGCTGCGGTGCAATTCGTAAAGTGAAACGGAGTATTCGCAATTTTCACGACCTATAGGGGGCGTACTGGCGCCCATCAAAATGTCTGTCATCTGGATGATCGTCGTAGAACAGCAATACGAAGCTGCGTCTGCGACGCGAACGTAATTATAGCTTTGCCATATACGAGCAGTATTAGAGCCTTACTTTTTTTTTTTCACGTCAGGAAGGTATAGGCAGGCACATTTATTCTGAGGCCAATCATCCAGGAGCTAGGGAGCGCGATTCTCACACCACGGTACCACCATCGCAGAAAGTTGCGAATGAAAGCTAACCCGCTTGCTGCCCGCTAAAAAGCAGGTGGTCGCATCTTTAAAGTCGGTTTTAGTGGAGTACGCGGAGGCGTACTGGTCCTAGTCTGGCCCAAGTATACTTGCACAGACCATCACTGATTCAGAAGCTTCTTTGACGCGGTAAAACTGCGAGGATAAAAGGGGACTATTTCTTTCAGTCTTGCCTTCGCAAATCTTGATGACATAATGGTGGGATCAAAACCACCCGTCTGACAACAGTCTATCGCGGCTCAGGAATTGGACATGCAAGAACTGCGTGAGCACTCGACTTCGGCTCGTAACAATCAATGCCTCGGCGGACACTCGGGTAGTGGCTCGTATCCAACCACTGCAGGGGCTCTAAACTCGCCAAGCACAAAGTTGGACCGAAGTTCACGGATCGCACCGATTGGATTATCTCGACGATGACGTCGCGCTTTTGTCGCCGGCGTCCAATCGACGCGCTCCGCGAACTTTCGTCTCCAACTTTGTGTTTGACGAGTTTAGGTCCCCTTTGACGAGAATAGCCAAACTCTAACAATGCCTGGAGCTCGGACACGTTTTATACTTTGCCAACCCCAGCGCGTGGCTATGATTAACGTTGGCGGCATAGAATAGGCACCAGGCCACGTGGCCGCTTGTTCTGACTCCGAGTTGAGGGGAAGGACGATGCTCATATTTCTCTAATTTTTTGGCCGTTTGCAATGGCCCAGAAAGAAAAGTTAAGGCAAGTTTATTCAGTTATTAACGTTAGGTAGTGATTCTAAACAGTATTTAGCGAAAGTAGAGCTGCTCCGACTCTCGCCTTTTGCCTTTCGCTGGGCTTAGCCTGCTCGTGCGACGAAGTGTTATCAAAAACAGAACGCACGTGCTCGAAGCCGAGTACCTACTAGGTTGTTAACCTGTTATCAGCTATAATTGCTTTGTTTAAACGTACAAAAATGTGCAATCATACGCACTCGCATCTGGCTTCACTGCATTCGACAGGGTGAAGAGAATGTTCTCGGTAAGCCAGTAGAAGACGTTGAGGTGAGGGGGCAGCTTTTCAGCCATTTTGAATGTTTTCGGTACCTGCGACCAGAACATAGAAATAAGTATATATGTAACTTATTTCTTTTTCATTTTTTTTTCTTTTTTCAGGACAAAGCAGATTGATGTTAGCACTAAATAGATGCTGAATATATTCATTTCAGAACCCCATCATGCATAGGGTGCGTATTTTCGGCACCGATTTGACGTCCAGGGGGCGAGGCCAGTGACGTCACGGACGTCCAAATTCTATTTGGTGTTCTTTGATGTAAACTCGTTTTATTTTGAATGCCGCCGACTGCATTTTGAAACGTCGGTCGGTCGGCGAGTGTGTGCGCGTGGTCGGGTGCTCGGCGGCTCGGCGGTGTACTCGCTGGTGTGTGTCGACGTGCCGTCTGTGCTCTTCGCGTATCCAGAAACAGTGTTTTCCAATTTCGTTCGCCCGGTGCCGTCGGTCACTCCTATTTACAAAAGAAGATTCGTAGTGACTACTGTACCGTCCGACGGCACTTTTGCAGAGCGTTCAAGTACCGTCCGACGGTACTCCGCGTTACGTGCCGTTCGAAAGTCTCGTATAAAACGAATAGACCGATCTCACTAAGCGTTCGGCGCATGCGTGACGCCGCCATAACTTTAGTTCAAAGGAGGCAGACGGCTGTGCATGCAAGGGCTCGAGCCGTCTCGTGCTCTACACGCGTAGAGCTCAAGCGGGGTTGTCACATGTGCAGAAAGACTAAACTTCCCGCAATGCATTGCGGCAGCGGTGGCGTAGTCAAACTGGCTGGTGAGATCGTTCTATTGTCAAAACGTGATTTCCGAAGCTGCAGCGTGGTCTAGCGGTTAAACTGCCTACCTCTAAAGGCCGGTTCAGACACTTGCGTTTGAGTGCGGTTGACTGCGTTGCGTCGAGAACCGAAAGCGAGTCACCGGCACATCTGTGCTTCGTATGAAGCGTGGAATCCAATTCACGGAATCATCTTGGCACGCGATATAAGCAGCAGGGATGTCCTGGTGTCTCGCCGCCGCAACGCAGTCAAACGCAGTCAAACGCAACTGTCTGAACCAGGCTTTACGCAAGCGGTCGTGGGTTCGATCCGCAGTGGAGGCTTACTTTTCTTCTTTTTTTTTTCTTTCAAACATTTTGTTTTGTTGGGGCATTTGGCGATATTTACGACATTTCTTTTTTACGACTAACACTGAAAAAAAAAAAAGAATGCTGTCGACGACAGTGCTAAAAGCGCGAGCTAGTTGCTTTGGATCGCGCGGCACGAGCGCTCCTGCAGCGGGTGCAGTCATGCCAGTCAAGGCTACTCGCTCCCCGCTTGCACGACCTTAACAGCTATTCTATGCAAGGGTGATAATCCGTCGTATTGCACGCAAGTACAGCTCCAGAAAAATGCGTACAAAATTACTGCGGCTGGGCTCTGTTGCCTCCGGTACACATAATCTTCGTATACAACAGGAGTGACGGACGGCACTGGGCGAAGTTTGAAAATGGAGAACGCTTATTTTGATGTTCCTGAGAACGCGACGAGTACAGGTGGCAACGTTGACAACACGCACCAGCGCGGAGCGCTCTGTCCTGTCCTCTCTTTCTTTCCTGTGTTCGTCCCCTGTCGCGCTAATTGTGTGTACCAGAGCGGACACCACCGAGTCGCCGAGCACCCGGCCACACACACGCCGAGCGACCGACATTTCAAAATGCAGTCAGTGGCATCCAAAGAAAACGTGTTGGCGACGTCAAAATAACGAAGACGTCAAAATAAAAACTGTTATTTTGACATCCGTGACGTCAGTGGCCACGCCCCCTGGATATCAAATCGGTGCACCCTTTGTAACGGGCGGTAGCTTACACCACCTAGCCTAAGTCTAAAACGACAAAAACAAATGATTCCTCCCGCCCTTTTAAGACCAATTGTTTCCCCCTAACTATCACCAGGCAGTGTGAAATATCACCAGGATGACCTTCGGGGGATCGGGCAAAAAAAAAAACTAATAACATCACCCCCGCCTCTTCCCCCCGGCGAGGGAGTCGCCAACTTTCCTCTGGTCAAACGTTGTCGGCGTTACCCCTGCACCAGACCAACTGGGAGACAGGGTTGGGACTTTGGGCCGGAACCACGCGGGAGGGAGTCCCAATTTTCCTCTGTCCCTCCTGTCCCCAGCTTTGCTAGTTAGTTGTGCATAGTTCAATTTTCCCTAGATAATTTCCACTAATCTTTTAATCACCTCTTTGTGACTGTAATCCTTTTCTCTTCTGTCCTTCCACCGTCGCCAACAAAACCCAGGGACCCGGCAAATCTGTCACCCCTTCAGGGAGGACGGGGCGAAGCCCGGTGCACTTCAAAGCCAAGTGCTCTAGTGTCTCGCTATTATTATGGCAGGCGTCACATAATGTGTCTGTTTCCTGAAATTTAGCCCTATACGTCCTCGTCCTCAAAACTCCCTTTCTCGCCTCAAACAGTACAGAACTTCCCAGTGAATTGTCAAACACATTTTCCTTTTTTATATCCTGTTTTTGTGATCTGTACATTTTTAGAGCTGATTTTTCCTGCATTCTCACCTTCCACATTTCTCTTCCGGCCTCTTTCACTCCCTTTTCCACTGAAGGGTGATTCCATGTCAGTTCATGCAATGATGGTCCGGGTCATATTTTTTTATATTTTCGTTAAAAACAAATATGAAAGCCATGTTCTTTGGAGGAACATTCAGCTATATATGAACGCCGTAACCATTTTTTTCGCTGAGGTATAAAATAGAGAAGCTCGAGGCGTGGAAATTGAGAAGATTTAACGATGCTACTTTGCACAGTTGTCACTTCCTCATCGAAACTTTCACGTCGTCATGACTTTTTTAATACGTTGTACAAAAGATATACAACACATACACAAAAATTAAAAATATCAATAAAATATTTTTATGCAAACAAAAAATTAGACATGGAATGAAAACGTGTCTTAAAGACATTCACAATTTGTTTGCCAAAAAAAAACATATTTTGTAATACTTCAAAAAACATATCAAAATGCGCGTCTTTAAATATTCTTTGC
Source organism: Ixodes persulcatus (assembly GCA_013358835.2). Taxonomy (NCBI): domain Eukaryota; kingdom Metazoa; phylum Arthropoda; class Arachnida; order Ixodida; family Ixodidae; genus Ixodes; species Ixodes persulcatus. The sequence continues at coordinate 64,204 of JABSTQ010007826.1, forward strand.
GAATATATAAAGATAACATGCCCACCTTTAATTGTCTTTTTGTTATTAACGCGGAAATGCGGCCGATTTCTCAAAATGTGGCAAGATCGGGCGTCGATATTTACAAAACTCCATCTTTTATTTTATTTTTTGAACTCCCCTTGGCACTTTGCAGTGACTTGAACTAACCTGTGATGGCAAAACATTGAGTAACATATGACCTCCGAACGGGAAAAGCTACGACAAACCTTTACTCGGTGCACGCCGACGCCTTCGTTAAAGCGGCTTTGCCGCATAACGTCGCCTGCATGGAAGCGTCGAAAGCTGGAAAGCGAGACTCTATCGTAGAGAGTTGAAAACCTTGCTGTTCCTAGCATTGCTTTATCGTTGTGTGACCATACCCGCCCCCTTCTTCCCACCCCTTATCTCGAACAAGAAACGCGTGCGAACGTCGCTGCTGGCAGCAGTCACGAATCGTACGTGAAGAGTCATTTATGGGAAATTAAAGTAAAAGTACTTGTAAGGGAAAATATGCAGGTCAGTTGGTCACGAAACATTGCAATCTGAACCCTGAGACAGGAAAGAAACAAAAAAAAAAACGGACAGTGCGAAACGAAATTTCAAACGCAGCTTAGCTTATTCACAAGGAGAACGACAATAAATGCACGCACGCACGCACGCACGCACACACACACACACACACACACACACACACACACACACACACACGCACGCACGCACGCACGCACGCACGCACGCACGCGCACACGCACACGCACACGCACACGCACACGCACACACACACACACACACACACACACACATTCACATTCACATTCACATTCACATGGTGACTCAAAACGACTATCGCTATGCTTACAGGAGACTCGATGTCTTTGCACCAGATTAACCGTGCGCGACGCTACGATTATATCTACAAGGGAAGACAGAAGTTTACAACCAGAAGAACATTTTCTTTCGGAACTTTGACCGGATATTCGGAGCCGGGAGAGAGGAATTCCGAACCTCTCAAATAGGAGTTTGCGAGGACGTTTCAAGTTCTGTCATACGAAGCGAGTAAGAGCCTATCAGATCGAACCGCCATAGCCCAACGATTCAGCACCGTGCGATTTCATTTATTTCATTTATTGACCCTTAAACGCACCCATTGGGGCATTACATAAGGGGGGGACAGTACCGGGAGGCATACGTGTGGAACTTTTATATATATAAAAAAGAAAAAAGAAAACAGGAATAAGAAGTGGCCTAACAGTGGGCACACAAGAAGACATTTCGCTGGTTAGGCATTATATATGGATGACACGGCATTTCTAAAAAGATCGGAGTCACTGATGTACACAATATGATCCGGCAGATTATTCCACTCTATTATAGCAAGAGGAAGAAATGAGTGGTTGAAGCTGACAGGGGAACCAGGGATGCGACGTACACTAAGGAGGTTAAAAAGCCGTCGGGATGAACGATGGGGATCTAATAGCAGTGACTGTCTGAGTTGAGGGTGGTGATAGAAAATCTTATGGAAGAGACAGATGCGTGAAATTCTGCGGCGAGTAATGAGGGTGACGAGAGATAGAGCAGCCTTCATGGCTGATACACTGGCAGAACGTTCATAATTAGATAGGATGAATCGGGCGGCACGATTTTGAATAGATTCTAATGTGTTAGTGAGGTAGAGTTGATGAGGATACCAAATGAAAGAAGCATATTCAGTCTTTGGGCGGACAAATGGCTCTTAGGCCAGCTGTCGTAGGGCAGGAGGGGCCGAGTGCAGGCATCGTCTGATGTAGCCAAGGGTTCTAGAAGCTTCAGCATATGTATTGTTTGTGTGTAGAGACCAATACATATTAGAAAAAAAAATGGACACCAAGATATTTGTATGATTTTACACACTCAATTTGTTCAGTGCCTAGAGAATACTGGAAGAGAGATGGGGAGTTCTTGCGAGAAAAACAGACAAATTTACACTTAGAGTGGTTTAGTAAGATAATCCATTGATCACACGATTTGGTTATGCTTACGAGGTCATTCTGAAGGAGGAGATGATCGTCAGTACAGTTTATTTGGCGATATATTACAATTACACAATCGTCGGCGAATAGACGTATATTAGAGGTGATTGAATTTGGAAGGTCATTAGTAAAGATCAAGAAAAGGAGGGGACCTAGTACACTGCCTTGTGGGACACCTGAAGGAGTCGGAGGTGAGGAACACGATCAAAAGCTTTTGAGAAATCTAGAAAGATGGTGTCCGTTTGAGAATGTGAATCAAGGTTAGCGTGCAGATCGTGAGAAAATTCAAACAGTTGGGTGACACAGGAATAGCCCTTGCGAAAACCGTGCTGCTTATGAAAGAAGTTGTTATAGGTTAAGTGATTCATAATGTTCGAATGGATGATGTGCTCTAGAAGTTTTGATGCAATACACGTGAGCGATATTGGACGATAGTTACTGGGATGGGATCGATCGCCGCTTTTCTAGACAGGAATGACCCGGCCAATCTTCCAATCTGTCGGAATGCAGCCGTTGGACAGTGACTGGTTAAATATTAGCTGAAGAAATAAACTGCAAATACATTTTTTTTTTCAGTGTCTTTGAGCAGATAGTACCAGGGCCAGGGGCGGAAGAAATCTTCAGCTTATCTATAAGCTTCGAAATACCAGCTCAGTGACAGTGATTGGTGGCATGCGAGGAAGTTGAAGGGGAGAGAGGGAAGGGATGTTATCTGGTGACTCAATTTTGAAAACAGAGAAAAAATAAGCATTCATTAAATCCGGGGCAAGTTCGTCAGGCACGACGATACCGTCTATTAGTTGAATGGACAGGGTTCCGGGGTTTGGTGTAATTGTTTTCCAAAACTTATTAGGGTTCATCCCCATCCCAGCATTCCTGGACACGGTCTCCTTGCGCCCTCTCTGGGCTATTCTCAGCAAACCGCTGTAAAATGATAATTTCAGCGAAACTACTGCAGAAATCCTTACGTTCCCCGGGATATCTATCAAGGGCACTAATACACTCTTATTTAATACCTACTTGAACCTCAGGATTGTATACTTTTTATTCCTGGGCCCGATATAATGCTGTTGCATTGGGTCCTATGGGCCACTTTGACAAAATTTAAAATTTCTTCTCCCTGAAATTAAAAATCGTAAAGTTTCCTAGGAATATAATAGCTGCCGACCCATAGCACACACCGCAGTTAGAATTTCGGTATTTTAATGAATACTTTTTATTCCTCGAGACTTTCAAATTCGGTCCGCTTTTTGCCTCTGTAAAGTTAGCACTCCGCCGTGCACCGAGAAGCTTGCGGCCAAGCTACCTTTACATAGGCTTATCGAAAAAAAGATTTGTACGATGCGTTTGTGACAGCATATTGACTAAGAACGTGGTGGTTATAATATGACTATATAATAATTAGATGTTTACAATCAAAATTCGTGCCCTGGATTTCAAATATAAGCAATTGTTATGTAGGGTCAGAAACACTTGCATTGTATATATTTTGCTTTGTATTTGCCTGTGTACGTAAAGTTTTAGCTCGGTTACAGACACAAACTGAACAAAATTATTTCAGGCGTGTAAAACTAGAAATATAACTAGAACGGCGCGCCGCTGGCTGTTTGAATGTTTGTCTTTTTATCTATCTTATTTTATTTATACATATACGCGTATAAATAAAAAACACAACGACGACGACGTTGAGAGGATGACACACATGGCGACGGCGGTGCCTCAATCTGGGCCTCGGTTCCTCGGAAGCGGCAGCTTTTACTTTGACTGGGCTACCTCCTTGGAGCTTGATGGTTCGACCCCAGTGGACCCCAGTGAGCAACAGCGCCATCATGTTCCTGGGGCTCCTTCATGCACCGATCGAACGGCGTGCCAGATCCCCATGACTCGCTGCTGACCCGCCCAACCCACCTCCACGAAATCTGGACTTTTGCGAATCGGACTGTCATCCTCCCCAATACCAACAATTCATGTCGTCGTCATCATGCATGTATATACTCATCACATTATCATGTTCACTAGACGCGGCACCGCGGGCCTCCATGGTACGGGCTGCTGCCTTTCCAAGGTGCCGTGGTTCTCCAGAGCCAAATCAGTAAAGGCAAAAAACTAAGGACTAAAGACAAAATGCTTTGCTGACCAACAGCCGGTAGCGCCTTAAAAGAAAGGACAATAGTGTTTCCTCGTTTAGAGGATACAAATTTCAAAACTACACCATACTAGTGGCGCACATCACTGAAATAACAGACGCAATACAGAAAATAACATATTGTCTCTTGAACGCAAAACGCCAAAATACACATAATTGGGGAGATTTTTTATTTCTAAAAGCCTAATTCCGAAACCTAAACTAAACTAATGTTTGCTGAAACTCGGGGTATATCGTGTGCATCGTTTCGAAAAGGTATCAAACGAAAACACCACGCAACAAACTTGACGTTGTCTCACACTTCGAGACACTGGCTTGCGCTCGCGCATCGACCGCCGGCGTAGCATAGCGCGTAGTCGTAAAATGTCTGCGACTGATGATAATAATAGCTTTTTTGCAAAAAAAAAAAAAAGAAAAGAAGACTCGGCGCGGACCTCCCCTCCGTCAGGGCTGGATTTGGCGCTGTAGGCGTTCTGTCTAATGCAAATGAGCGGAGTGGAATGTACTCCCCCTATGCTCTATTTCACCTTATGATGTACCGTAGGAAAGGCTACAAGCGCGAGCTCCTTGTTCTGGGGCACATGTTGGTGGCACAAGCTCTCGTGCATTAAGGGCAGCTGCCAACGCTATGAGCTCGTGCTTCTAGCCTTTGCTGCGGCACAACATAAGGTGAAACGGAGTATTAGCGGCGAGATGTTTTGGTGGCGCCCTCCTGTGGTTCCCCCTTGTGACGTCATTACCTTGCAAACAACAAGTTCGATGGTGTTTGTTATTAGCATGGTGGAAGCTTGAAATCATTGCGCTCTCAAAGGAACACTGCCAACACCGTCAAAATTAAAGTTCTTTCATTCCTCTTATTTCCGTCGATGATAAATCCCCTTTGCGACGTCATAGTCAGCGTTCGGCCAATCGTGGAAGGCCGACCACAGCGACGCTTTCGGTCGCGCACGGGGCTAATAGTAAAGCATTTGGCCAGACGCAAACGGTGAAACGGGTGGGAGGTCGGAGAGATGCACAGGAGAGGAGGTTCAGTTAGGCGGCCGCGCGCTTCGAATTCTCCCCTTTATCTTGCTCTATACTCTGTTTCAAACTTAGCGTGCAACGCTGTCAAAGCTACTGGCGCGAGCGTGGGGCTTGATCTTGTTGATCATTTGCACGCGTTCTCGCGCAAACAAAACCATAGATGAAGCCACGCGCTCGCGCCAGTAGCTTTGACAGCGTTGCACGCTAAGTATGAAACAGAGTATAGGGTGCCTACATGTCTGTCTGTCTGAGCGTGAAGACATCCATTGTTGCCCTGAATGCGCCAGCGCGTGACGCTCTGGCTCACTCGGTGGTGACTTGGGCGGCAAAATTGCGTCTATGGATTAGCCAAAGCTACGCCCTTGAGCTGAGTGACACCGGATTGCGCGAACTTCAAAATGCATAAAAAAACGATTGGGCGGAAAAATGGCTGAGATGTCACCACTCAAGCAAAAGTGCGCGTGTGTATGAAGGCACTCTATCTTGCTCAAGGTTGATACGCCACGTGTCGTGAGAATCGGGAACTAAAACAGCGTGTCTCAGAAAGCTGGCCATGATTTCGAAGAATATTGGGCAAATCTTGATGAAAATACTTCCTTTTTGAAGTTTTAATCAGAGAAGTGTACTCTTTTAGGCAAGAGAAGTACTTATCCCACACAATTGAGGAGCCGCTAGCTTTCGCTTTTCGAAAAAGCCGTTTCTTTTTGTTACCAACTGATTTCAGTTTTTTGTTGTACCATGGTTCCCAACATCCCCACGAACTCGCAGCAGGGGAACATATAAATTTATGAGGTCAATTAACTTATGCTTAAAAATTAGCCAATTGTCCTCAACGGTCCGTGAGGAATAGAAAGAGAGAAAGACGTCAAAAAAGATGGTGAGCTCATTATTAATGCCGTCATAATTAGCTCTGTTAAAATCGCGGATGACTTTAGACACAGTTGTCTTAAAGGGCCTCTGACACGCCAAAAAAAATATTTTTTTTTCATGCTAAACGTTGCAATGGCATATCAGGACATTACAAAAAAATTGTTTCACTATAGAGTTGCGTAGTTTTTTTTATAAAAAATAGAAATACGAGGCCCAATTCAAAGTTCCCGCCGTGCACTGTGACGTAACAGTGTACCGCAAGGTGTCGGGGCGGTCAGAAGGGAGGCATCGCCGGAAGTCACGTGAGTTGTATCCCTCCTCGTGCTTACCGCGAGCGCGTGTAATATTTTTTTAATATTTTTGTTATTCTCCGCACCTCCACGAGCGATCCAAGCAGACAAGGTTTCTTTTATTTGCTTTTCATCGCTTAATGTTGCTGTAAAGGTAGAAGAAGCGGAGTCAGTGAATTGACGTGATCAACTACAATGCCTAGAAGGTGCTGTGTGAGGGACTGTCCCGGTATTTCAGCAACTGAAGAAGAGATCACACTGCATGCATTTCTGAGAGACATACATCGGCCGCATGAGCACCCAGTAAACAAGTTCTACTCATGCTCTAGACAAAATACGTACTTTGTGCTCGACGTTTACTTGTACTTGGTACACTCACCAGTTCGTATTCTTTAGACGGCAGGCATCTACAGCCTGGAGAGTATCCGATGATTCAACGACCTCGGTGTCTGAACCTTCAGCAATGCGATCGGGCGTGTCGTATGCTAGCAATCCTAATTTCTGCGAGCGTTCTAATTTTTTTTTTTCAAAACTTGATAGCTTGTTTTGCGCCCAGTATAGCCCTGTATCATCGGACTGACGGCATGCACTCGTACACTGGCTTGTACTCGCAACGCTTTCATCATTGACCTCCATCACGTCGATCCACTGACTCTTCGTCCTCAAATTTTACAGCACGCAAACTAACCAACGGTGCAGGGATAAAGAGCTAGTGGAACTGAAACTTCGTTTTCTACGATCGCTCGTACGAAGAGGAGAATAATAAAAATAAAACAAAGTCTTAGGCACGGTCGTGGAGAGCAGGAGGAGTGAAACTCAGGCGACTTCCGGTTAACCCACTTTTAGTGACGTAGTACGATGCCTCCTTTCTGACAGCCCCGACACCTTGCGGTACACTGTTACGTCACAGTGCACGGCGGGAACTTTGAATTGGGCCTCGTATTTCTATTTTTTATTAAAAAAACTACGCAACTCTATAGTGAAACAATTTTTTTGTAATGTCCTGATATGCCATTGCAACGTTTAGCATGAAAAAAAATATTTTTTTTTTGGCGTGTCAGAGGCCCTTTAACTATAACAGGCAAAGTTATCAATATATTTATTATTCTATGATCGCAAAGGCCGGGCATAAAAACAGTTGATTGCACGAGATCAGGTGACGATGCAAGAACTAGATCAAGAATATTTTCGTCACGGGTAGGCATATAGATCACTTGACTGAGATTAAACATCATGCATACATCGAGGAAGTGCTGGGAGTCTCGGGATGTAGTTGTTAGTAGCTGCCAGTCAATGTCAGGAAAATTGAAGTCACCAAACAGTAACAGATTCGCTTTGGGGAAACGTTTCGTGATTTTATTTAGAGCAGTATATAGTTTATTGACAAATGTACAGCCACTACCAGGGGTCGATAGCACACAGCAAGAAGCGTTTTACTAAATTTCAAAGAAAGGCAGACACAACAAAATTCGAGGTCGCACTTCAACTGGACGCAAAAGGAAGACAGTTCTTTTTTTATGGCCACTAGGACACCACCACCACGCTGCCGGGGCCGGTCGCATCGTTACACCGAGAAGTTCGTGTTCGGATAAAATATTTCGTCGTCACTGACTTCCGGCTTTAACCATTTTTCCGTAAGTATAGGTATGTCAAAGTTGCTATCGCGGAGAAGGCTGAGTATTTCATCTTTTTTGGCAGGAAACTTCGTACGTTTGTAAAGGTAACAAGGTGAGACTTCAACTTCTTAGCTTTGCTCCGACGGCAGATTGGTGGCGGGTCGCGGGTCTTCCCATTCCCATTTGGCTATGCGCCAAGCTCCTTTACACAGTCGTTAATCGGACCGTAAATGTATCGAGTGTTATGAATGTTTATGATTATAATGCAATTAAATGCAAAGGTGCAAGCGAGCTGGACAACAACGATGAAAATAATCCCTGGAGAAGGGGAAAATGAGGGACGAAGGACAAACACAAATCTCCAAACACAGCTAGGTGACTGGTGCGCGACCGAAAAATTCGCTGCATGGGTTGCGCACCAGTCACCTAGCTGTGTTTGGAGATTTGTGTTTGTCCTTCGTCCCTCATTTTCCCCTTCTCCAGGGATTATTTTCATCGTTATGAATGTGAAGCTTATCAAAGCGTACTTTTAAGGGCACGTTTTGCTGCTTTGCAAACTCAGATAGCTTGCCGCGCGCTAGACGAACTGATACAGTATAGTCCTCTCGAACAGCGAAAGTAGTATTTTTTAGTTTGGGACCGGCCGTCAAGATTAGTTCCTTATCTTTGAAACGAGGTAGCTTTACGATTATAGGGCGCACGTTGCCTTCGGTAAAACGACCTAAGCGATGTGACCATTTAAGATAGGAAAGTTCCAGCTGGATGCCCAAATTATGTAAGCAGAAATTAAGAACGTTTTCTTCGGATTTCACCCAAGTTTTGTTTTGGGAATCCGGTATTCCAAAAAAAAAAAAAGTAGGTTTGATCGACGGAGGCGGTTTTCTGCGTCATCCACCTAGCTTTCAATTTGAACATTTCCGAAGGCATGGCATTAAGGGGATTGTTAGGTGATAGTGGCTGACCAGACGTACTTTTCAAAGCTGCGATATCTTGCTCGATGTTAGTAATTTTGTTTTCAATAGTACTGGCTCTGCTATCGGCCGCTCGCTGATCGCGCTGTAAAGATGTGATAGCTGCTTGCATGTTGGCTTGGCCTGCTTCAATACGAGCCAGCGTTTCCAGAATGGTATTGTATTCAAGACTGTCAGGGCCAGGGTTAGTCTCGATGTCTCCCGAGATTAAGAGCAAAAGATGGCAGATCATCGCGTGGCATGCACAATTGACACCACATCTCATCATTTTTTTTTCTATACACTGACAAGTCGTAGGGGCACGACATCACCAAAAGATGGCGGTTACTGCTACGGTAACTAGCAGCCCCGTTGAGGTAACTAACCTGTAGTGGATGGAATGTTGACATGACAGTTCCTGTGGTAACGTCGTGCCACAACTGGGAGGCGTATCGGGCGGGCTTTTGTAGACTCCTGGGACGTGGATCACATGATGTCCCCGGTAGCCAGACGCCAAGGTGGTTGAGTGCCAGGTTTAGCTGGCTGGGATGTGGGCTGGCTTGTGGTTGTTCCGAAGCCATTTGGTCCGGCGTCGAAAGAATCCAGGTAGCAGTGTTTCCACGGCTGTCGGTGAATGCCGACTGGGCGGGTGGGGCCACCGCGCAAGGGCAGCGGCAAGGAGTACCTGTAGTAGATGGAATGTTGACATGACAGTTCCTGTGGTAACGTCGTGCCCCAACTGGGAGGCGTATCGGGCGGGCTTTTGTAGACTCCTGGGACGTGGGTCACATGATGTCCCCGGTAGCAAGACGCCGAGGTGGTTGAGTGCCAGGTTTAGCTGGCTGGGATGTGGGCTGGCTTGTGGTTGTTCCGAAGCCATTTGGTCCGGCGTCGAAAGAATCCAGGTAGCAGTGTTTCCACGGCTGTCGGTGAATGCCGACTGGGCGGGTGGGGCAACCGCGCAAGGGCAGCGGCAAGGAGTACCTGTAGTAGATGGAATGTTGACATGACAGTTCCTGTGGTAACGTCGTGCCCCAACTGGGAGGCGTATCGGGCGGGCTTTTGTAGACTCCTGGGACGTGGGTCACATGATGTCCCCGGTAGCAAGACGCCGAGGTGGTTGAGTGCCAGGTTTAGCTGGCTGGGATGTGGGCTGGCTTGTGGTTGTTCCGAAGCCATTTGGTCCGGCGTCGAAAGAATCCAGGTAGCAGTGTTTCCACGGCTGTCGGTGAATGCCGACTGGGCGGGTGGGGCCACCGCGCAAGGGCAGCGGCAAGGAGTACCTGTAGTAGATGGAATTTTGACATGACAGTTCCTGTGGTAACGTCGTGCCCCAACTGGGAGGCGTATCGGGCGGGCTTTTGTAGACTCCTGGGACGTGGGTCACATGATGTCCCCGGTAGCAAGACGCCGAGGTGGTTGAGTGCCAGGTTTAGCTGGCTGGGATGTGGGCTGGCTTGTGGGTGTTCCGAAGCCATTTGGTCCGGCGTCGAAAGAATCCAGGTAGCAGTGTTTCCACGGCTGTCGGTGAATGCCGACTGGGCGGGTGGGGCCACCGCGCAAGGGCAGCGGCAAGGAGTACCTGTAGTAGATGGAATGTTGACATGACAGTTCCTGTGGTAACGTCGTGCCCCAACTGGGAGGCGTATCGGGCGGGCTTTTGTAGACTCCTGGGACGTGGGTCACATGATGTCCCCGGTAGCAAGACGCCGAGGTGGTTGAGTGCCAGGTTTAGCTGGCTGGGATGTGGGCTGGCTTGTGGTTGTTCCGAAGCCACTTGGTCCGGCATCGAAAGAATCCAGGTAGCAGTGTTTCCACGGCTGTCGGTGAATGCCGACCGGGCGGGTGGGGCCACCGCAAGGGCAGCGGCAAGGAGTACCTGTAGTAGATGAAATGTTGACATGACAGTTCCTGTGGTAACGTCGCGTCCTGTGTGGACTATGTACGGAGACACAAGAAGAACGTGTATAGCGATAAGCACCTCGTACAGGCAGGGAGACTCAACAAAGTTCGGTTGGAAAAGCTACTGGCTCCACGGGCAGTGAACGAATCTGACCTTTTATGCCAGCATTGCTACAAATACCTCCAGAATGAGATTGCTTCTCCTCACAACCTGACTACATCAAACTCTTATTTCCGTGGCTCTGATGAAATTCTGGCTGAAGTGAATCAAGACTTGTGTGCTGCTAGTCCGTCGGTAACTCATTGAAACCACGTAAAACCATTACCAAAAAAAAAAAGGCGCGAACGTATTTGAAGAAAAAACAAGCTCAAGTGAGTTCTTCGATTAGAAGAAAGCTCTCAAGCGTTTATGGCGTGAAAACCGGCGAAGACAGTTGTAAGCACTGCGCAGAGTGGTCTGACGCGTTCCGCGAAGCGCTGAAGGCATGCAGTTCCCCCTAGGGACGCAAGCGATTGTACACGCTTCTGCCACCAACCATCTCGAAGAAAGAAATATTGCGCCTGGTGCCGGAAGCGACGATTGATCAAACAAGAAAACTGAAGCGTAAAAGTGGTGCTTGGGCAACCCCTGATCCCTACATGGGGAAAAAGGCGAATGCCGAAGACGTGAAGGTTGCAATTGAGTACTACACACGCGACGACCTCGCATGCTCTGTTCAAAGCCCCAACAAAAAGGACGCCGTCAAGGCCATGATGAACGACAACATGTTCAAAGTTGTAAAAAGGTTTATGACTCGCTCTATTAAAGAAGCTTACCAGCTGTTTAGGAAGGACCATTCCCATCCAGAATTAGGCATCTCCAAATGTTATTCCCTAAGACCAAAATGGGTAAAAAAAAAGTCCGGAGCACGATGTATGCGCATGCATATATTGCGTCAATTTTCAGTTGCTTTTAACCGCAATAACAAATTCCCCAAAGAAGACATTTACCGAATACGACCTCAAGCGCATCTACCTCTGCAGCGCTCCTCAGAACAATTTCTTCCTGCGCCGTTGCGAAAAGTGTCCAAAAACGCAGAGCATCTCGCTGCAGTCGCTTCATCTCGACGCAGACGAAGATATCTGTTTCGCGTTATGGGACGCCGGCAAACTCGTCAAAAAAGGTTATGGACACTTCCGCCTTCCTCTGGGAACTGGACAGCGAAAAGTAAATGAGGCATTCTTAAATCTGTGACCTTCAAAGAAGCCTGATACATGACACAAGAACCGCCTTACCACCAAAGGCAGTGATGCTCCACTTCGATTTTGCGGAAATTGGACAGTAATCTTCCCAACCGAAGTGCAGAGTTTTCATTGGAAACAAAACTCAAGTGGCTCTCTTCACATGTGTCGTTACGTCCACGCAAGGCACGCAAAGCTTTGCCGTTGTCAGCGATGACACGACACATGACACAGCTCACGCTCTTCCAGTTATAAGGGCCATAGAAGAGCATGTTGATGAATATCACCCAGTCTCTTCTTAAATAATTTTCGTATCCGACGAAGCGGCGGCGCATTTCAAGAATCGCTTCCAATTGCACGAATTGTTTCGGAAGCTGTACTCTTCGGCAAGATGGATCTTTTCAGCCATTGGACACGGAAAAAGCGCTTGTGATGGAGTAGGGGATGTTCTTAAACACCACGCAACGCTCACCAACTTGAGATATTCAATCAACTCAACGACTGTCACCGGTAAAGACTTTGTGGAAGTGCTACGTGAAAAAGTAACAAATGTCTGCATGTTCCACCTGTCTGCGGAGTTGGTTCGAGAATTTTATGCGGTGAAGCAAGCAGAGTGGACCACCGTAAAACCTGTCAGAGGAATCCAAGCATCTCATCTGTGGAAGTCATCATATGCCGAGAGGCCAGATGTATACATGACCACTTGCGCAACTGAGAGTTTTAAGCTTATGCATAGTTAGCGAAGTTTCAGAGTGGGGGCCGTTTTTTTTTGTTTTTTTTTGTGAATCGTAAGCTAATTAACGGTATTCCAGCTCAAAGCCCCTTTTCGTGTCAGTTATACTTACCCCTTATAAAAAAAAAAAAGAATTTTAAAATAATAAAATACAAGCCATGACTAACGCTCAAAATGCTTGGTGCTGCGCGGCAAAGCCGCTATGACGAAGACGTCGGCTAGCTCCGAGTGAAGGTTTGTCGTAGATTTTCCCGTTTGGAGGTCATATGTTACTCAATGTTTTGCCATCACAAGTTAGTTCAGGTCACTGCAAAGTGCCAAGGGGAGTTTAAAAAAAAATAAAAGATGGAGCTTTTTTTTTTAAATATCGACGCCCAATCTTGCCACATTTTGAGAAACCAGCTGCATTTCCGCGTTAATAAAAAGAAGACAATTAAAGGTGGGCATATTATCTTCATATATTCGTAAATAATATTTAAAGACGCACATTTTGATATGTTTTGTAAAGCATTATAAAAGATGGTTTATTTGCCAAAAAAAATATGAATATGTCTCTAAAACATGTTTTTATGCCATGTTTGATTATTTTGTTAGCATAGAAATATTTTATTGATATTTTTTTTTTTTTTGTATTTGTTGTATCTCTTCTGTAAAAGGTATTAAAAAAGTTAGGGTGACGCAGTGATGTGACTGGCCTAAGCCGTTTTGGAGCACCTTTCGGAGCTGCCGAAACAGTGTTTTGGAGCAGCAAAGGTGGCTTTTGGAGCAGCCAGAACAGTGTTTCGGGGCAGCAAAATTGGCGTGTGGAGCAGATTTTTTTTAGAAAAATAGAAATGTCCGTTTTAAGTGCTGGACAAACGAAGGGCACTTTGCTCGCCGCAATAAACACATTATGGTCATGTTAGACCACCTGGGAGTCTTTCAACATGTAACTGAAATGCCAATGACATGACACATTTTGCAATGCTTCAGTTAAATGATACTTATACAGGGTGTTTCAGAGGACGCAGGCCAAATCGCTCCTGCGAAAACTATTCATCGCCACGAAAAAAGGCTTGTGGCGTTTTGGTCCTGGGCCAGGGGCCCATTTAGGAAAATTATGAATGTCCGTGATAATTAAGTTGTTAATTATTTTCGCGTAATTAACTTTTTTAAGATTGTGTTTAAGGGCATGGTTTAAACTAGAAAATTGCTCAGCATCATCGAAAAACACTAAATCAACAAATTGCAGAACGATAGAAGGCACGCAAAGCATTTTACGGCTTTCTGAAAAACCTCACAAAGTCGACGGGTTTTTAAGTTTCGGTTTGCTATCGGAGCGCATCTCAGCCCCGGCGGCACCGCGCCCCGTGGAGAGATAGTGCAACCAGCCTCTGCTGCGTCGCGCGATGACAGCGCAGCAGAGGTTGGTTGCACTATCTCTCCACGGGGCGCGGTACCGCCGGGGCTGAGATGCGCTCCGATAGCAAACCGAAACTTAAAAACCCGTCGACTTTGTGAGGTTTTTCAGAAAGCCGTAAAATGCTTTGCGTGCCTTCTATCGTTCTGCAATTTGTTGATTTAGTGTTTTTCGATGATGCTGAGCAATTTTCTAGTTTAAACCATGCCCTTAAACACAATCTTAAAAAAGTTAATTACGCGAAAATAATTAACAACTTAATTATCACGGACATTCATAATTTTCCTAAATGGGCCCCTGGCCCAGGACCAAAACGCCACAAGCCTTTTTTCGTTGCGATGAGTAGTTTTCGCAGGAGCGATTTGGCCTTCGTTCTCTGAAACACCCTGTATATGTACCCGCTATAGACAAATAAGAACCAAACTGCACATATTAAAATTAAAAATTTATTTGAAAATGACCAGCTTAGTAGTAAATATCACAGCATTAGGTTAACTAGTTATATAACATAATAAATGAAAGCAGTCTCCGACTGATGAATTACGTAACCACTGCAGTGCAATGCGAAATTCTACAAAAGACAAAGGTGCGTTACGACTAGCGGGTGCTTTCCTTTTTGCTTTTCGAAACTTTCTGCGAGGCTGCTGCAAGCCTCGCTTTGCCTTCCGCTAGTAATGGATCTCCACTTTCAGTGTCTCCAAAAAGACATTGAGACATCCCACACGTGTACAGTGCTGTAGGCATTGAATGAATTGCAAGCGTCCCGGCTGGTGCCTCTGTCGTGCAATCATGTTCGCATGTACATGAGGGCAGCTTCGGCAGGCTTGCAGTTGCACGTGCTTCGTCGCGTGAGCGGGGATGGCTGTTCCATCGAAACCGAAATTATGCCACTCCGCTCCGTCGCCAAATGGTTCCCAAAATTGCAATGCAAAATGTAACTGCCCAGCATATGATAAAAAACGGTCCAGCGGCACGTGCTTGCCAAGCTGGTGGGCGAGGTACAAGCTAAACACGCAGAAACAAAGAGCCTGGGCGCATCGATGCAAGACATCGCGAGCTAGGTTCAAAAAGTTCTTGGAGCGCTTTGTATAACGACTGAACTCAAGACAAACAAGCGCGTTGTGCGGGTTCAGCATGCAGAAATTGCCTTCTTTGCTTTAGCTCACTTCTCCTCAACTTTCTTTCGCGGCAGATTTTTCACGTACCGGGGTCCCTCTTGAAAAAGAAAAAAAAAAGCCTACGGAGAGAAACCTAGGTAATTTATACTTCGACACAGCAGTCTTTCCGTTAAAGAGGGATATTTGTATTAGCGTACGATTTAAACAAGGACAGCAATATGGATGAACACGTGGCGGTTCTTACGTTTCAGTTAAGAAAGAGCCATATCTGCAACAATATGGGGACGGCAAAACCCGACGTCGCGCGACCACGGTGACTGGCAGGCAGTGACCAAATATAGTTCTCTCATGGCCGTTGCTTTAAGGAGCGAGTGCTTCAGCTCACAAAGTACCTACCGCCCCGCAAAAACGTGGTTTCGTTTCACAGCGTGACGCCATAGTTGGTAACCGACACGCTGGCGTCGGAGCGTCCGCGCAAGCCAGCGTCTATCGTTGAATTTTTTTACAAAGACGCCAAACGAGACCCACGAGACGAAGAGAGCGCTAAACGAGAGACGGCGGGAAAAACCATGCAAGACCGGACGGACGATTGATACAGTGTACTTTGTGTCGGGCTGGTGTCGGGTGTTTCAAAAGTAGCGCAATGTTCGTCGATGCACGAGGCACGTGCAACGTGCAGCCCTTGGGAAGATCATGGCGGCACAGCGCAGCACTGAGCTAGATTTCAGACGCCATGAATTTCCCAGAAGTGGCGCGCGGCATGTGCCTCGAGCATTTCTACAACAATGAATGGCGCCACTTTTCGTGGCGGGCAGCCGCTTGCGCCACCTAGCTCATGCATGCTTAATTACGGTACTTAGTTTAGTAACGGTTTTGAAAGGCGACAAAAACTAATCCTTCGCCACAGGCTTGGCGCAGATTACCCATATTTTGTCAAAATGTAGCAGGACGTAGCAGGGTGAGCCCCTTACACAGTTTGGCGCAATTGGCACAGCAATCACGTCACTGGTGACGTGAAAGCTTGGATGAGAAAATTACGACTGTGCAAAGTAGCATCGTGAAATTTTCTCAATTTCCACGCCTCGAGCTTCTCTATTTTATATCTCAGCGAAACAAATTGTTACGGCGTTCATATATAGCTGAATGTTCTTCCCAAGAACATGGCTTTCATATATATTTATAAGAAAAATATCAAAATTATGACCCGGACCATCATTGCACGAACTGACGTGAAATCACCCTGAAGTAGTCTGCTCATCCCCATCACTAGTATGTTGGTATTCAAATGTAAGTTTGGTTTGTCCATTTTGTGTTAAATTTTTTCATGCATAAATACGGGAATACCTCCCGTGCTCCCGCGTATCATTCATTTCGGTCAACCCTTGTTCAAATTTCAGCTTACTAATTGCCTCCCTGTTCTCAAAAGACAACCAGCCCATGTCCCCTGTACTCCCTCATTTTGTGTCTTTCCGTGTGCTCCCAGTGTCAATCTGCCTACGCTTCTTTGACGAATTTCCAATCCTGATTGAACCTCTGATTTTATGCACAGTACCTCGTTGCCAAAAGGCATTTTCAGTACCATCACTCCTTTCCATAAACCTATGACCACTTCATATCTATTATAGTTCCATAGCGCATTGAGCTTCAACATAGTTTAATTTCTTCTCCCCTTTCTAAGTATATTTTCCTCATGTTCCCCTAGATATTTCCTTCCCTCAATGAGCCAGACTCCCAGATATTTTTTTTCCTACATGGTCTATTCCCATGTCTTGTATCCTCAGGGGTTCCCTCTTTTCGTCATTAAACACCAGCACTCCAGATTTGTCACTAATAAAGCTCTTGTTCAACTTGTTCCCTTTCCTCTCCACTTATTCCAGCTAGTCCCTGTAAGGTATCCTGATTATCTACCATAAATCCTGTGAGAAGTGTCAAGTTTACTCCTGGTCCTCACAGAGGTAAATACCCACTTCATAGTCCGCTCTTTGTGCGGCTACGGCCGGGTCCGTCCATTGACTGCCTTTTTGGGCACCGGTGGACGTGAGACAGCACCAACACAATGAGTCCATTTTCGACGTGTTTATTGACTCAAGTGCGAACACTCTTAGACAAGAAAAGTCTGGGCGCTGTCTCAATTGCCTGTATCACCCGGTCTGTTTCCCGTGCTGCCGCAATACACAGATTCGCGGGAAGTCGGAGGCCCACAAAGAAAAACCGAGCTCCGTAGAGCCAGGAACTCCGCCGACGAGAGCCCCCGGCCCTCCTTCGGGGCTGGCTTATGTAGCCTCGGAGATATGGACGCGCCCGGGGAGGCCGGTAGTAGTCGCGTCCACTATCGCTCCCAAGAGTGCGGCGGCGGCACATTCACCCTACACCCTACGTGGGCGAGGGAGAGCCGTCCCCTTCGGGGAATACCGCCTCGGTTCCTCGTATCCGGGTAGCCGCCGCCATTGGTGACGACGACTCCCACGGCCTGCCTGAAGCTGGGCCTAGATAGGGATTTAGGGAACCCCATGATTCCCACAATACAAAGTCGTCCACATACTTCAGTCTTGGTATTACCGGTATTACATTTCTCCCTCCTTCCATATAACGCACATCAAAACTTAAGTTGCTCTGCTAATTTCTTTTTTATTTCACTCAGATATATCATGAATAGTAGAGGTTACAGCGGACAGCCCTAACTTGAGCCCTTTTTTATTGCTGCGGGTTGTGTAGTTTCTACTTCCCATGTTATAACTATCGTATTGTCTGTGTACACCTGTTCATGAAACCTAACCAAATTTGCATCTAAATTAGACTCCTTCAGATGATCCCAAAGTTTACATAAACATGAGACTGCTGATAATGGAAACAATACAAGCATAGCGTTTTCGCTGATTACGCCGGAAAGGTTCTCAGGCGATAAAACGAAAAGTCACAGGCAGTGGCGTCACAAGGGGGGTGTCACGGCGGGCCACGAGAGCGGGGGGGGGGGGGGGGGGGAGTCGCGGCGGGCCACGCAAGAGGGGAGGAAAGGGAGTCGCGGCAGACCACGCGAGAGGGGGGGGGGGGGGGGGGGGTCGCGGCGGGCTACCGCCCCGGGTGCCACTGACCCTCGTGACGCCACTGGTCACAGGGTATCTTATTTATCCCTAAGACGACTTGAAGGCGAAAGCCCAAGCGCCGATGCATTAAAGAGACACGTGATTTACTTAATTCACTTTGATTTCTCTTAATTCCCTTTGTCATCCTTAATTTCATTGCCTCTAATTCCTCTTAGTGGTCACGTAAACGTGATAGCGAACCTCCGAAGACAACGCGCTCTCTGACGACGCACTTTCGGCACCGTTTCATTGGCTCACTCGTGGATCGTGGCGTCAACTGTGTTCCCGGTGATTGCGATAGCGAACTTCCAAAGACAGCGCGTTCTCTGACGACGCACTTTCGGCGCCGTTTCATTGGCTCACTCGGATCGTGGCGTCCGCTGTCTTCCCGGTGATTGCGATAGCGAACCTCCGAAGACAGCGCGCTCTCTGGCGACGCACCTTTGGCGTGTTTTCGTCGTTTTCGTGTTGTCGACGTCTTTTCGCTCAAGGACTTTTGAAGGTCAACTGAACGATGAGACATATAAGGCTTTCGCCTTAATAAAGCTAGGTGGGTGTTAAGCCGGCAAAGCCACGGGCGTGAAATTGACATTTTCCACATACCGACGGCACCAGGCGGTGGCTGCACGAACTAAAAATCGAGGAAGTGACCTGCGCTACCAATCGATAATTGGAGCTACGCTACCAGTTTCTTCGCTCTCTGAGCTGTGGCGCGTGCGCGACGGCACGCGAGCCACGCGAGCAGTACGAAGGAACATGGTTAAAATTCGCGCACAAAAAGACAAGGACAAACAAGGAAGGAACACAGAACACAGACAGGCGCGCACTCACAACTCTGTAATATTAATTGAAGAGAAGAAAGATGAAGCATGATTTTTACAGGGGAGAACGGCACCAGGGGGTGAACAGTTCAGTCACCGTCAAATGTTCGCAAGAAGGCAACTTCTTTTTCGCTTAAAGCTACCGGCGGCTGACTAACGCAGCGATCGGCCAGGCTCAAGATGGTGAACGCCTCGAGCACCTCGCGCGTTTGTTTTTCTTTAAAGCGGCCAATGATTGATGTTTTATCCAAAGATGGTGTGCACGTACAGGTCTTACAATGCACCGAAAGGTGACCTCCTACAGTGGATGTTAAAGAAAGTTTGTGCTCTCGGAGCCGGTCATTTAGACACCGTCCGGTTTGTCCTACATAGCATCTTCCACAGGAAAGAGGAATGCTATATACAACGCCCGATGAACAGGGAACAAAAGGCCGCACATGTTTTTTTTGTGGCACGTGTTTTTCGATAAATTTTCCGCTTTTTGACGAACCTTAGAACATATTTGTCGCATTTTTTTAGGGGCTGATAGTACTACAGGGACACCATATCTACTTGCCACTTGTTTTAGATAATGCGATATTTTGTGTAGGTATGGCATAACCACCACCCGGTTTTTGTCAACGGGGCGCTTAGCTTTTTCACCACCTTTTATATTCTTTACCAGCGTACCTATCACTTCCATTAAGACCTGATTAGGGAACCCTGAAGATTTTAGTCTTTCGATTTGGCCCAAGAAACTCCGATGGATGGCGTGGAAACATGACTTTTTTAGGGCTGAAGTGAGGCGAGAGATAGCAATGCCTCTCTTCACTACCTTGGAGTGCGAGGATGAGTAGTGAAGAATACCTTTTTTAGAACGTGGTGAGAATGACCAGCACAAGTGATCGGCGTGCAATGAGAGGAGAAGGTCTAAGAATTGCAACGCCCCTTCCTTAGGCTTCTCAAAAGTAAAAGTGAGCCCAAAACCGCACGTATGAAAAATGTCCATAATCATAGTAACTAAATCTTGATCCGCAGTCTTTTTGTACAGTAAAAGAAAATCATCTACATATCTGAAAACATTGGTAACAGGCGTGGACTCGATAGCTAAAGCAATAGCACGGTCAATTGTCGCGAGAAGACACAAGACCCGATACACACTCCCGATTTTTGTAAAAATACACCGTTTTGCCATCCGACAAATGTGGAATTTAAATAAAATTGCAGTAGTTCAAGAAAACTGTCTGTTGTCACCCCACTTGAGTTCCGGAAAGCAATTTCGTCTTGGGACTCAATGCAGGCCCTGACTGAGGTAAGTAAGGGGTCATGAGGAAGGGAATAGAAAAGGTCTTGTACATCAACGCTAAATGCACTGTGGTTGGAAAATGCATTTGTCTTTAAGGTTTGAACAACAGTTTCAGAATTCTTAACCAAAAAGGGATCCTCAATCCGCAAACCGGAGAGGTGCTTTTGGAGATAGGCCGACATTTGCCGTTGCCACGCGCCCCTCTCAGTAACTATAGCTCGAAAAGGACAGGCTTCCTTGTGCGTTTTGGCACTAAAAAACACCTCAAGATGCAGTCCTTCGGCTTTTTTTATGCTGGCAGCCAACTGAGTCAACGACAAACTCTCGCAAAGTTCTAAGGCCTGCTTCCTAACCTTCCTCGTGTCTACAACAAGCGGTCGAAAGTTCTTTTGCACGGCTGTACAGGCTTTTTCATTGTAGATGCCTACAGGCATTATTACAAAAAAGCCTTCTTTATCAGATTCCAAAACACGTAGTTGATTGTCCACCAAAAAGTTAACCAGCGGTCTAGGATCCGGGGACTGGACTCGTCTCGAGGCAGTAAGTGTGTCAACACATTCGGAGACACAACGTGGTCTAACCTCTTCATTTGTCCTGTACGCCACTTTTCTTGCCAAGGTTATCAGATCTGGAGGACGTAGGTTCGGTTGAATGCTAAACTTGGGGCCAAGACCAAGGGTTTTTCGAAGTTTCGGGGGAACCTCAATATCCCCAAGGTTGGTGAATCGCCCAGACGCTGGGGCAGCTTTTTGCTTTTTGGGCAGGTTTTGCCGAACTCTCTGCCACAAAAACTCGGTGACGTTACCGATTGTCTTGCTCATTTCTGAAAACAGTCTCCGCTTCATCTTTCTTCTCTTCATGCTTCATCTTTCTTCTCATGCTTCATCTTTCTTCTCTTCAATTAATATTACAGAGTTGTGAGTGCGCGCCTGTCTGTGTTCTGTGTTCCTTCCTTGTTTGTCCTTGTCTTTTTGTGCGCGAATTTTAACCATGTTCAACGTTTACCAACTCGCCCAGCTTACCACTCTACTACAGTACGAAGGTACGCACCTAGGAACTTTCATACCTCGTGATCAGCTTTGTAGGGAGAACCCGGGGGAATTCTCGAAAAACAAGCTAACCTAGCGAGCAACGATGGCGACGGCGGCGGACGGGTGTGGCAGGAGGCAATCAGAAGTATAAGGCCTCATTCACATAGCCGTTTTTTACCCCGTCCCGGTGATAGAGCCGAGCGGCGTTCTCGCCGGGGGAGAGGGTTTTCTGACTGGTTTCGGACACAGATCGGGCCGCCGGAGCCGAAATGAGCCGAACGACGGTGTTCTACGTCCCCGGCGCCGACGGGAGACGGGGGACGCCGGCGCCCGCCCCATTGAGGGACGGCCAATCACAAAATAGGGAACTTTCGCTCAATCTGGCGGATCCTCAAAAGTTGGGTGACCATGAGAACGGCCGCGGGACGGGGGATTGACCGTACTTTATACGAAGAGGCGGTGAAGGCATGAAGAACTGGTGATTCCGGTGAAGCACAGGTCGCACAGCTGATGACTACGGCGATTAGAGGTACAGCCGCCAACCTTTAGAGCGCAGCTCTTAGGCGCCCGTTTCTGGCTTGAGCGGCGTCGCCATCGGCGTCGGCGTCGGCAGAGCCGCGCGGTGCATTATGAGAAACGTCCCATAATTCACCGCGGTGACGTTTCGGCACCGCGCGGTGCATTATGGGAAACGTCCCATAATGCACCGCGGTTACGCGCGCGTTACATTAAGGGACGTTTCCCATAATGCACCACGCGGGAGGGAGGAGTAGGGAGGGAGGAGACTGGAAGAGGAGGGAGGAGAAAGAAGGAGGAGGAGAGGAGGAGGAGGCGAGGAGCACGGGAGGAGTAGATGAAAAGGGAGGAGGGAGGGTATGGATGAGGAGGAGGGGCATACCGTCCCCTCAGTACCCTCCTCCTCCTCCTCCTCCTCCTCCTCCTTAAGAGCTGCTCTCTAATTCGGCATTACAGGGAGTTGTAAACGACTTTCATTTTTTCCCTACGGAGTTGTTGACTGATCGAACGCGACTTTAAAGAGGGGCATTCATGGCGTCCACCCAAACGTCGTGTTTTTCTTTCCGTCTATTTTTTTTTTTTTGTGTGTGTGTAACACAACTATATATAATGCTACTCGCTGATCCACAGCCTCCTTCCGAATTTCCTCGATTTCTCGTGTCGACTTACCAACCAAATTCACCGATTCTGACGGAAATGAGCTAACAGAATCTCAGGCGTGTGAGACTTTGAGCCGTGTTTTTTCTAGCATGTTCACGGAGGAAATATTTCCGTTGCCCTCGCTGCCCTCTTCACATGAAATTGCCGAGGAAATGGCTAGGTTTGATGTCTCACCGGCTGGTATTGAAAAATTAATAAACAATCTTCCCTTCAATTCCGCCCCTGGTCCTGACGGAATCTCAACCAAACTTTTGAAACTAACAAATGAAGTGTCGCGTGCTTTATTATCCAGTTTGTTTAATCAGCCTCTCAATTCCGGTGATGTTCCAGCTGACTGGAGACATGCTAAAATAACTCCAGTGTTCAAAAACGGATCTGAAATGTGTTTAACAAATTACAGACCCATTTCCTTGACTAGCGTGCCTAGTAAAGTGGTGGAACATGCTATAGACGGACACGCTGTTTACAAACAAGCCCGCGTTTGCCCACACCAGGTGTGGGAACTGCGCGTGCGCAGAAAGCGAATTCGGGTAAAATGAGGCCTCCGCTCATGCGCAGTGCCGTCGACAGCGCCGCCGCAGCTGCGTGACGTCAGGGCTGCTTGTTGGTCTATATTTTCACAGATAATGAATCACCTTTCTTGCAATAATCTACTGTTTTTTAACCAGCACGGTTTCCGGCGGTACCTTTCATGTGAATCACAGCTCTCTGAATTAACTACTGACATTCATAGAAACTTACAGGCCAGGACAGATACCCATGCCATTTTCATCGATTTTTCCAAAGCATTTGATAAAGTTCCCCATTGCCGGCTAATACAAAAACCTTTCTCCTTCCGTATTGACGAAGGCGTTATAAGATGGGTAGAATCATTTTTAACATCTAGAACGCAGTATGTTTCTCTTCATAATCAGGCCTCTTCATCGATGGAAGTACGCTCAGGTGTACCACAGGGAACCGTGCTGGGACCATTGTTATTTCTGCTTTATATTAATGATTTGCCTGATTGTATTAACTCAACTTTAAGATTGTTGGCTGATGCCTGTGTCGTGTATGCTAGAATTACTAATATAGCAGATTGTATCTCCTTGCAAGATGACCTTTTTAGCATTGAGTCTTGGTGTCGGAAATGGCAGATGGAAATTAACGTTCACAAAACTAAGTTCATGGTATTCAGCACTAAACAAGTTCCCTCTGTATTCAATTACACTTTATTCAACGCCTGTATAGAAAAAGTTATGAATTATAAATACCTAGGAGTTTTTCTAACCAGTAGCCTCTCTTGGGAATGTCATATCAATCATATAGCCGCGAAAGCTAACAAATCTCTTGGTTTTCTGCGTCGTACTTTATATCTCACATCTGAAGAAACTAAACTTGTAACTTATAACGCCTTAACACGCCCCATTTAAGAGTATGCTTCTGCCATTTGGAACCCCCACCAAGTCTTCCTTGAAAAAGAGTTAGAATTTATCCAAAATAAAGCTGCACGTTTCATCCTAAGGAATTATAACCACTCTGTAAGCGTTACCTCTTTGAAATCAATTCTGAACCTTCCTCTTCTAAGAGAACGTAGAGCTGTATGCCAACTAAAACTACTTCATAAACTTTTCTATCACTCTCCATCTCGTAAGTCTATTTATTGCATACCTGCCTCTTTCATTTCTGGCCGACTTGACCACTCCTGCAAACTTCACCTAGACATTCCCAGGACGAACATTTACAAGTTTTCACCCTTGCAGCTCGCCATTAAAAATTGGAACATGTTACCAGAAGCCGTTGTCACGATAACGGACCCTCAAAAATTCGCCGAAGCTGTTATTGGTTACCTGCACCTGTGATACGCCCATTGAATTCATTCTTTTTCTCTTGTGGCATTATTCTATTGTTTTTTTTTTCCAATGTACCCCCCTTTGTAGTACCCCTCGTGGGTCTTAAGGGGAACTAATAAATGAATAAATGAATGGCATCGGGCGCTCGCGCGTGCGCAGAACGCTTCTCGGGAAAGGTCCATTAGGTGGAGCTGCACTGTTGAAAGTTGAGTGCGCGATTTCGGAAGTGTTCTTTAGTGACTACAAGGCGGTGTTAGTTTGTGTCGCATAACTAGGGTTCCATGTTTTCGGATAAATCCGAAAAAATCTGAAAGACACTTGCCGGTAAAGTTTCAGTCAATTGGGATTTATCCGAGAAACTGTGAATTTTGAGATCACAGTGGCAAAATAAACAAAAAAAAAGACGGAGTTTTACAACTAAATTTTATAAGAGCTCAAGGTCAGTAGTCAAGGTCAGAGCTACTGAAAAAATGGGGTTAGCTTTTTTTGAGCACGTCGAGGTTCCTTGGGGACAACGGGTCATGGTACTCCGATCTTATTTAGTTTGTTTTCGACTTTTTTTTTTTTATTTTACGCCGTACAATAAACTCCGAATTTCAAAGAATTGGGAATCTAACAAAACTGAACTCCGATAAGCCCCAAATCCCCAGCGAAAAATAAACTCCGAAAAACACACTCCGAATTTCACAAGAAATAAACTCCGAAAACACGGAATCCTATCCAAAACATTGCATAGACGTTTAGGCAGCCGCACCAATGACAGGGAACGGTTCATTCATACACAGGCAATTTCGTCGTTCACTGGATCTCAAACGTGGTCGCCGCTATTTTCGAAGCGTTCTTCAATTACCACGAGGCAGCTTGTGTCCAGTAATATTGTTTAACGGGTTCGCGAAATGCTGTCTACTTAATACACCCTCATTGGTTCGAAAACGCTATGGAATTTTCGTCCGGTGTGTTACTGGGTTTAATAGGAAACGCGTATGCGGCCTCTACGGTGCACGCTCGTACCTTTACCGTTCATCTAGACCAGGGGCGGCCAGGCAGACCCGGCTAAGGAGCCTCAAACAAAACCACGAAACTTCCAAGAGCTGCCTGGAAGAGGAAAGGCAGAAAAGAGGCGATGGGGGGGGGGGGGGGGGGCGGTTTTTGTTTTTGTTTCGAGCAATGAATTAAACTTGAACTACTTCAGATCTATCCGAATCAAAAGCAGTCCAACTGTACGTAAGGTAGCAGTGGCACAAGGCTACCAAACCGCAACCTGTCTTTCAATTGAAAACGCGTTCCATTTCTCTTTGGGGGGAAGTGCTCGTGTGACCGGGAGGGAGGCGAGCGGGGGAGGGAGAGATATAGGTTTACTAGGGAGCCGCGAACCGCACTTTATCACGCAGGGAGCCGCAGCTTGGCCACCCCTGATCTATAGACCATCTTCTGCGAAGTGGCATCTTAGCGGCTCCAACGTCGCACCTCAGCTGCCGCAGCGTTTCACCTTACGTGTTGCGTAAGTGCCCTGACATTTTATATAATGAATGACGTCGTGTATTTTCATTTCGGTAAAAATCTTCATACTGCATGACTCTTGGTCGCTCACCTTTCTTGGTATTTGTCCCTGGACTGTCAGCGATCTCAGGTTTCAGCCCGATCCTACAAACCACGCTACAAACGCTCGATTGTCGCGCAGTGGCTGAACGCGAAGGCAGTAGTTCGAGTTCTACTCACGCGCCCTTCGTTCGCTTCTGTTTCATCACTGATGTTCACGAGACTGCCTGTCATCTATCCTGCCGGGGTTGCAATGCCGGTTTGAGGGAGATCGGTGGTCGAGGGCTTTGAAGTGAAAGAAGCAAACCTTCGCTACTTGCATTTCGCCGAACACCTCGATACCGTTCAAAACATTTTAGTAGTTCTAGGTCTTTACAGTTTATGAAAAACACGTAAAGCGGATAATGAAGCAGGTGTCGCAAGGCCATCCTGGGTAAATTTAAAAAAAAAAAAAAAGAAATATTGCCATTCAAGTACATCAAGGCCAACGTAATGATGAATGGAAAGGCGTTGTAAAAAACCTCAGTCGTTCCCCTGATATTATATATTCCATGACAGCACCAGTAAATTTAGAAGGTGTTATTGACACCTTCCTTTGTGTGATGAACGTTGTGCTTTTGTAAATTTCTAATATTTAATAGAACACACTGCATGTGTATAATGTAACGCATTACTTGTGTTATAAATGCGGAGACAGGACCAGAACCATAATGAACCTCTTGACGAATATGTGCTGCCACCTAGACACGCGAATCGGTTCGAGACTAGGTGACTGGAAAACAACGCGCGCCCAAGGCCTCTCCCACCCGTTCCACACCCAAAACGTCAGCTACATCCTGTTCACCCATTGAGGCGATGTGACCTAGATACGGCTCCCCCAAGCTCACCTTTGTCCCCATCGTGCGTAATCTTCCGCCCCGAGGTCGACACAACGAAACCGCTCAAAGGCGAGAAATGCAAGATGGCGGATTGTTTGGAACTAGATACTCTCGAACCCAGGCGCATGAAATACTCCGCGCATGCGCACCGCGTATTTCTACAAAAGGTCCATTGTCGCAGGTGATTTCAATGCATGGCACCAAAGGGGTACCGAATCAACAACAAAAAGTGAACCTAAAAAAAAAAACATTTTTTTCTTTCTATCTGGATGGGACAGGCCCATTTCAAAAGAAAATTTCGTGAAAAAAAAACATTTTGGCCCAACATTTGTGTTACAATGCGAATTTTTCGATTTCGAGGCGAAAACTCAACTGTGCCCTTGTGAGATGAGGGTGATATAGTGTTTGCACTCGCTCTGTTCATACATTTGCGTTTGACTCCAACCGACTGAGTTTTAGGCCTCTTAGGACGCCTTACAACCGAATGCGCAGCAATGCAGCCGGTCGTAAACCATCAGGCCCGTTTACACACGTGCAACCGAGTTTAACCGAGGGACACAAGACCGATTTTCAAGCTTCTTGCGACGTCTTAGGACCGGATGCGCTGCTGGAGAGCAGGTCTTATGCCGTCACAGAAGGCTTAACGTGCACCACACAGTAGTGATACACGACCGCACGCCGGCTCGATGCTCATCCAGACTGAAATGGGCAGGGGTGGATATTGAACCCAGCATCCCTGGGTTCTGCAGAGCGAGCTTTCGCTCCACGTGCTTTGAGCTGGTGTGCGCTTTGCTGTGCTAGTGTGCGCTAGACCACTCGGCCACCGATCCCCCTATGTCAACAGAACGAAGACTAGTCGGGTACAAACGCTACCATCATTCCACAGGGGTACAATTTTGGTTGCGCCCGCATATCGAAAAATTCGTATTGTAACATAAATAACAGGCCAACAAAAAAATTTTTGAGCACAGCTCTTGGGCGCCCGTTTCCGGCTTGAGCGGCGTCGCCGTCGACGTAACCGCGCGCGTTGCATTATGGGACGTTTCCCCGCTAGTCTCCCCACTAATGCTAGCGGGTGAATTATCCCACTAAATTTAGCTGAAAATTTCCCACTAAATTTAGCGGGGAAAGTTTTCTGCTAACTTTAGCGGGGGAAAGTCCCATAATGCAACGCGCGCAGTTACGTCGACGGCGACTGCGCTCAAGCCGGAGACGGGCGCCTAAGAGCTGCGCTCTAAAATTTTTTGTTTTGCCCCTATTTATGTTACAATAGGAATTTTTCGATATACGGGCGCAACCGAAACTGTACCCCTGTGGGATGATGATAGCGTTTGTACCCGACTATACTTCGTCTCACCTTAGCACGGACTATTGTTAGCCGCGCATGCTAAACGCGCGAGCTATTTGCTTTTTGTGAAGCCTCGGTGGCTGCACGAGCGCTCGTGCAGCGAGTGCTCCAGTCAAGGCAGTAAATGCTACCAGCTCGCGCTTGCACAGCCTTCGCAGTTAGTCCATGCTAAGGTGAGACGAAGTATAGTCTTCGCTCTGTTGACATAGGGGGATTGGTGGCCGAGTGGTCTAGCGCACACTAAAGCGCACACTAGCTCGAAGCACGTGAAAGCTCACGCTGCAGAACCCAGGGATGCTGGATTCAATACCCACCCTTGCCCATTTAGGTCTGGATGAGCGTTGTACCAAATACTTTACTAGGGAGAATACATGCCACTCCGCTCATTTGCATTAGACAGAACGCCTACAGCGCCGAATCCAGCCCTGACGGAGTGGAGGTCCGCGCCAGTCCACGCGCATGTGCACGTGGATGTTCGCGGCGGCCGCGGCGGTGTCGTCTCCGATTCCACCTAAAGCTCTTTCATGTTTCCAAAGTAGCGCAAGGTGCGTCGATGCGCGAGGCACGCGCAACGTGCAACCCTTGGGAAGATCATGGCGGCACAGCGTCGATGCACGTGCCGCGACCACTATACTTCGTTTCACCTTATGTGCGAGCGAAGGCAAAGCTGGAAGCGCGAGCACGAAAGCTCCGTGCCTTCAGGCTTTGCTCGAGCGCGCGAGCTGAGCAGAAACGCAAAAAGCGCTGGTCTCGCGCTTCTAGCTTTGGCTTCGCTCGCAGATAAAGTGAAACGAAGTATAGAATTGGCGCGCGGCACATGTCTCGAGCATTTCCACAACAATATATTTGGTATGTAGATCAACCATCGTCATTATTATCATTTACCGCCGAGACCTCCCCGACGATAGATGGCTCTCGCCAAGGCCGGAGAACCTGTCCGCGCCGAGGCCATTGTATTTGAGAGGAGTGGAATGTATTCCCCCTAGTAAAGTATTTGGTTGTACCGGCGTGCGGTCGTGTATCACTACGGCGTGGCCCAGGGCCCCGGGCTAGCGGTTGTACCGCACTGGCGGGAAAATTTCCCCGCTAAGTTTAGCGAAAAAATTTCCAAGCTAAATTTAGCGGGTTAAATTTCCCCGCTAAATTTAGTGGGGAAATTGACGTCGCGTGACCACAACACCAATTCAGTTTTTCCGCTAAATTTAGCGTGGAAAATGTCGTCA
>JABSTQ010007827.1:0-37928 GCA_013358835.2 Ixodes persulcatus
AAAGTGAAGGGAAACTTGTTCGACGTTCTTGATCAAAGAATTTGCAGTGCCATAGAATATGCAGTATAGTTAGCAATTCACCGCAATGCTCACAGACTGGGGTGTCCTCACCACAAAGAAGATGTCGATGGGTCACACGTGAATGTCCAATTCTCAACCGACACATTAAAACTTCCTGGCGACGATCTCTGTGATGCGAACTCTCCCATACCTCCAACCGTGGTTTGACGACATGTAGCTTATTATCTATTTCTTTGTCCCGGTCTAGCTGCCAGGCATAATAAATTGCTTTTTTGAAAACTGGTTTAAAATCTTCTTGAGGCAGCCGAACGGGTGTTTCCAGAGCATCCTTAACAGAAGCTGCTAGCCTATCTGCCTTCTCATTACCTGAAATTCCCACATGGCTTGGTACCCAGCACAGCTTGATATTATATCCCATTTGGGAGGCCAGGTTTAACTCTACCCGTACTTGTTGCACGAGCCGATTCTTAGAATCGTTGAGGGAACAGAGAGAGAGAAGAGCACTCTGGGAGTCCACAAACAAAATAGCTTTCCTGATATTGTTGCCTAAAATATATTCAATAACCATGAGCACACCATAAAGCTCTGCAGTAAAAATGCTGGCAACAGAGTCAAGCCGTCGAGCTTTCGCAAAGTGTTCTGAATATACAGCCGAACCGACAAAGTGGGGAGTTTTTGCACCATCAGTGAAGAATTGTGCATGGTCCTTATACTTAGCTTGCAAGGTCATAAACTCTTGCTGAAAAACTAGTGGCACAACAGATCGTTTATTGTATTTCGCCAGCGACCAGTCACAGGTATAGTGCACCGCCTTCCAAGGAGCAAAGCTTCGAACTCTGGTCATCAAGCTACGCTCAGGAAGTTCAAGCTGCAGGGATGCAGACATACTTTGAATGCGGAGGTTTAAAGGGGCACTCAAGTGCTTTTTGGAGAAGCTTGTTTTTGGAAGCATATTGTTTGTTGGGCTTCAGTCAATAAAAATGACCAGTTCTAAATGGCAAGGCGCCCTAATAAACTCACAGCAATACAAATACACAGGCACAATATTCTCTTGCGGGGTCCATCTCCTGTCCCCACCACCTGCATAGAATTCGACCCATAGAAATAGTGAATTGCGAAAAGATTGCAAAAGTTATTATTATTTCTCTTTTTAGTCACGTATGCACATTATATTTTGACAACTACGTCAAATCTTAGGATGTAGGTGACGTAATACAGCTAATATTGTTTGAAAACGAGCGAACTATGTTTTCTCCTTGCCTTGTTACGCGGGAGTGATATGCCCGCGCGGCGACGCGGCTGCGTCGCTCGTCAAGTTGAACTCCGTCGTCTGCTGGTTGTCTTCCCGAGGCTCCCACTCCATCCCGTTCTCGAAGCAAGGTTCGCGAAGACGCAAATGGTTATGTTGCACCGGGCAAGAAAACGACACCGAGGACTTCCTCCACATTCCTCGTTTCTGTACGGACAACTTCGAGGCATTCGCCAGCGGTGACCGTAGTTGTGGACACCATCAGTCTGCTGTACCGGCGCTTCTGCTTCCCGTCGCCGACGGGACCGAGCGAGGAACCCGCGAAAAAGTCCTCCGGTTAGTGTTTTGGTGATTTTTGTGAGTTTCATGAACGTCGCATTTGGCAGCAGTCTGCGTGACATACGTGTTCGAAACTGAGGGTGTTTTGTTGAAGAGAGAACCGTGTTTTTCGACCCGCGTAAATAAACTATGCATCGTAGAAAGCTGAATATCACCGAGACGTTAGTGGTGGCGACAGAATGCGAAAGTTTGCGAGCATCGTTACCTGAATCAAAAAGATACTAATACTTTATTTGTACTCTGTGGGGGAGGATTACCCACGCGTACAGGGTCACAAAAGGCAATGGACCTTTTGTAGAAATACGCGGTGCGCATGCGCGGAGTATTTCATGCGCCTGGGTTCGAGAGTATCTAGTTCCAAACAATCCGCCATCTTGCATTTCTCGCCTTTGAGCGGTTTCGTTGTGTCGACCTCGGGGCGGAAGATTACGCACGATGGGGACAAAGGTGAGCTTGGGGGAGCCGTATCTAGGTCACATCGCCTCAATGGGTGAACAGGATGTAGCTGACGTTTTGGGTGTGGAACGGGTGGGAGAGGCCTTGGGCGCGCGTTGTTTTCCAGTCACCTAGTCTCGAACCGATTCGCGTGTTTAGGTGGCAGCACATATTCGCCAAGAGGTCCATTTGCTGCCCATACCGGAATGGAGCCGATGTCTACCTAAGCCTAATAACGTCACAATCTTTTTTTTCTTTTTGGACCTAGGTTTTCTCTCTTTTACCACAGACTCTGGTAATTTTGAACAAGATCAGCATCCACCAGCTCGCCTGCACACTCATTGTCGTCGTGTTCTGCGGTGCAGTTTATTTACTTGGACCAGAATGCACGGCTCTGTTTTCTCAAACAGCTGCCACATCTCGCAAGCCACCGGCAGGAATTCTTTTTCTCCCGGCCTCCAGGTTCGAGCTTCATAACTGAGAACACGCTTCGTTCGTGAGCTTGGAACGTGTATGAGCAGCCAAAGCACGGCCGAACGAGCGAATGTGGAAACCGGTCATCCAAATGAGACGCCCTGTGATGTGCCTGTGCTTGTCGTGCCGTTTTCCACGAGTGGCTCACGGCCAGTGCGCGAGCCACATAAGACGAGCGCAGCGCTCGTCCCGTGTGATTCTTCTACGTCCTCGTCTGTTTTTGCTGTTCCCTACAATGAATTCCCACCAACTCGTCCAACTCTCCATTCTTCTAAGTGTTAGAAACTGTCGATCGCCCAAATTGCATCATTCAGGCATTGTGAAAAACATTTTAGCATAAAAGTGCTCTTTGCAGGCCCTAGTCCCAGCAGCTGGACTGCTGCATCCTGCAAGGCAGAAAGGATCCTGAGGGACTGCACTGCCGAGATGAATCTCCCTGGTCGTGGAGGAGCCAGTACCGTTGGATGCTTTCGACTCTGCCGTCCCCTATTGCAGCAGCGAGGTGACATACAACTGCATATTTCCTGCTCCCAGCAGCATGCCAGACTCTGATGCGACATACTCTCCATCCCACTCTGCCGAAGGTTTCGAGAGGTAAGCTATGCGTATGTGTGCCTAGAACTTACAAGTTTGTCTGATCTTTGCACGCCTTTTCCATTTGTTTACCCTCCCTCTGCATGCGTCCACATGCTTGTGCCCCCTTTAATTTTGCCCAGTGACAGTGCTTGCTTGCTTCGTCATCGTGTATTCCTCGTGCTTTTTATGTTATCCATTGCTTGTGTGCCCGTCCTTGAGTTCCGATGTGCCACAGACAACTATCGAAATACATGCTCTCCGCATATTTTTTTTATGTCCCTCACGTGTAATACTGCATTGACTTTTCTTTTCATGTGCTGCCACAGAGATCCTGAAGAGGCTACACCTTGGCAAAGCAGCTCTTCTGTTGGTCTTTAATAAATGGGGCTTTCATCGAGGAGGTAGACTGGAACTGTATAAACCAAACCTGGGCAACTGTGATTAAAATAAGAACACCGACTTCACATAACAAGAAAAACAACTTCATTAAACGTTTCGCCTCCCATGCGGGAGGCATCATCAGTACATACACAGGAATGAGAGAGCTTCGGTCAACGCAGTCCTATTTATCGGGAAGGACTGCGTTGACCGAAGCTCTCTCATTCCTGTGTATGTACTGATGATGCCTCCCGCATGGGAGGCATCATCAGTACGGTGTTCTTATTTTAATCATGACATCTCCCGGCTTTTGGACTATTTTTGCACTGGGCAACTGTGCTGTAACACAATTTCAGTACCATTCAGACTTACAAAGCTAAACATATTAGCTAAACATATTTTCCAGTCTACACTACGGTTTCCCCTCCCATCTGCAACATTATCTCTTCTCAATTATTCACTGGTTCACAAAGATACAACCTATTGTAATAACCTATCTATTATGCCTGGCTAACCTTTCAGGAAACAAATGAAAATAGTTTTAGCCAAAGCCGAATGATTATGCACAGGTTTGTTCGGACAGTTGAACTTTTGCCAAGCACCAAGGAGCATGCTGGAAGTGCATTTACACACGGCATCTGCAAGAGTAACTGTTACAGATGCCAAGACATGCACACTCAGCATTTGCCTATGTCCCCACCATTCTCCTTTGTGCCTTGGCAAAAAAGTTTGATTTTAACCTCTGAAAGGAATGTCAGTTATTCATTTACTGGGTAACTCGTATGTGCATTGAAGGAGCAAGAGCAAGCGTTGTTCCTAAACAGTGTAATGTACGAGCCTTCCCAGCCAATGTGGCTCTGCGAACAAAGCCCTTGACTAAGATTTACATGCAGCATAATCTGTCGGCACTCGTGTTTTGGCCAGTCTTTCTTTCTGTCTGTATCTAGTCGTGATGGACCGAATCTGCCGAACTTCAGATTCAGATATGCCAAACTGTTAAAAAAAGTTTGGCGAAAATTCGTTAAAAATTTGGCAAATGTTTGCGCACGCGCGAGATGCGACGGAGCCATGGATTGCAAACGGACGCCGTGGGGTTACCATCGGGCAGTGTAGTACTACCAGCGGTTACAGCAAGGTGTGGAGTATACGACATGGTAACTGTGTGTTTGTCAGCCTTTGTGAGTGTGGTTCTCTTCAATAATTTTTTGCCTCAAGAATAACAACAATAATTTGCGATAAGCTGCAAACCACATAAGAATGTAATTAAAAAAAAAAATTGCCAGAGCAGCATTATGCAGCAGACAACGTGGCGCAATGGAGGACGGTCATTCAGAAGCAGTTACATGCATTGATGGTCTCTCGCGCTGTTCAGAAAACGCGCACAAAAATTGTTGCACCGTTTACGTGACCCGCTCCGGCCAACCCAAAAAGTTTATCTCCGCTGCGTAAAAAAATTGTCTGCTTCAAATGCCATTGCCTTAGAAATTGCCTTCTCAAAATTTTTACATGCATCCATAATTATGAAAACTTTAAAGTGTTTAATGCTTTACGAACCTCACGACAGACTAGTTTCGAAAAGTGTGAACTCTGTTTATTTTTTAATCAACATTGCTGCGTCGATCTCCATGTGTTCTCCCATAAATCGGGCGCCTCCTTGAACCGCGAGTACCACGTGACTCGCGCCGAGCTGCTCTGTCGGCCATGTTGTCGGTAAAACACGCGGATTCAAAGGATTGTGTTGTTCTCCTCTTAGGAGCTATATAGTGCTGTGATCGCTACTACCCAACCTCGGTGTCGCACCACTTCTGCAAAACGTCGCTGTAAAATTGCCAGTAAACTTGCAAAAATGACACCTATACAATTATCTTGCAGAATATTACCTTATTTAGTAATAACTGTGTCAATATGCATTTTAAAAAAAAGAAACCTGAACCTTTTTTGCCTGAAATACAAAATATCAACTTTTAGGTTTGGCAACAAAATATTGTTACTGAATGTTTAAAAAAGATCGGTGAAAATTCGGCTTAGTTAAATCCTAAGATTCGGCACCGAATTTTCGATTCGGCAAAAGTTTGGCCCCTCACTAGCATCTAGTCTCGCTGTTTCAAGGTAATCTGCAATTCACAAAATTCATTGAGTCACCCAAAACAAACCATCTTAAAAAAATGTGCTTCCTCTTGGAGGTCATGGGAAACTCGAACAGCTATGAATGGGCAATATGCAAAATAGCAGTGTCCCTAGTGGTTCAGGTGCACTCTGGGAGCAGGAGACTGTCAACGGCTAGTTTCGGTTTCACTGGGTCGTGCATCTGTTGTGCTATTGTCTCTGCACCACCATTGCTCATGTTGTGGATGCTCCACACTTGCGCACGATGCAGTAAGTACCCTTTGCTTCTCGTTGCTACATATCGGTTGCAGCGAATAACGAAACAATTAGGATTTTTTCTGACACGGGGGACGAGCAAAAACGCCATAACGGTGAAGTCAAGTGAATGCAGATCGACGAATGCCGAACGCCGTGCCAGCTAACCACGTGCATTTGTTAGCAACCTTGAGAACAGCCACTGAGACTAGTACTCTGTTTCTATAACACCCTTGTTTCCGCGGCCAATTTTTACACAGCAACGTAGCAAAGGGCGCAAGTTTGCCCTTGAACGTTCTCGTACAGCGAGCTTCGTCATGTATTGTGTTAGCCCAATTGCAAAGAGCGATTGGCGAAGCAAGGGTGTTATAAAATGAGTGCTAGTCTCAGTGGATGTTTTCGAGGTGGCAAACAAATGCACGCAGCAAGCTGGCACGGCATTCGGCGTACGTCGCTCTACGTTCACTTCAGTTCACCGTTGGAACGTTCTCGCTCAAAACCCGTGCCAGCAAAATTAATTGTTTCATTACTCTCTGTGTCAGATTTGTAGCGACGAGAAAAAGGGCACTTAGTGCATCGTTCACAAGTGTGGAGCAATCCACGACGACGTGAGCAATGGCAATGTGTAGACGATAGCAGACGACAGATTCACAACCCGGCAAAACTACTTATTGACAGTCTCCTGCTCCCAGAGTGCACCTGAACCGCTAGGGGCGCTGCTATTTTACTTATTGCCCAGTGGCTCCAATAGCTCGTAGCGTCCGCTGCAGTCAGTTGTAAGGTGAAACGGAGTATGGAAATATTTGCACAGAAGCGCCGCGAAGATGGCAGCCAACAAAACCCCCCGAGTGTTCTTGGTGAAAAGTTATGCAAATGGATTACAACTTTGAATTGGGCAATAGTAAGTTGTCACTTGGCTCTAACGGCTAACAATACATTTGTGTGAAGACCGACCATTGGACAATGCATTGTTTACTTTTGTGGTGAGAAAAAACATGGTTCTATACCCAGTATAACAAAAACACTTTTATTCAATCGCAGCGATCAGGGCACAGGAACCCGGAAAATGTGTCGCTGGCGATCGGTCCCTAATCGTTCTCACCATGCAGGAGGGCAGTGGTCACCTGTTGCTCTGCCCCAGTCGCAGTCACAACCACAGCATCCACTGCCTATAGGCAGCGTACCAGAAGCACCTGAAACATCATCCATTGATTGAATGTAAGAAAAAAACACCACTTTAATTAACCACAGTAACTGAAGCAATGACCACACTGATCAGATGTAAGAAGCTATACTCTATACTCTCAAGTGTACACGTCTTGTGTTCGTTTCCCTGGGAAACCAATAATATATTATGCTGCTTTTATGTTTCCTTTCGCTGTGCATGTGATGCATCTGCCAACGAACAGCTAGTCGGTACAACAGACTAAACACTGCGGAGAAGTGAGCTTGTACTGTATGCCAAGCACAGCACAGATGTCGAGACAACCTTGCTCCGGAAGTATGATCCACCATGAGCTCTGCAAGAAAGCCGAATATGGTAAGGATGGCGAAAAGGCGATCCCATATTTTTTGCGAAAGAAGCTTCTGTAAAGGGAACAATTCAACCAATTTCGTGAAGTGATCAGTCACGACAGGAAGATACTGATTACTGTACGGATTATGAGGGAACGATCCCATACGGGTCGCAGGCAACAATCTGCCAAGGAGAGTGGCTTACGATTGGTTGCATAAATCCTGGTAGGTGACCTTCGTGTGGCTTTGACTTCTGACATCCTGGACAAGTGTGGGCATACTTCAGTATATACTGCCTGATTCCTGATCAAGTCTCGACATGGCATAACTTATTGCAAGTCATACTGCTGCTGCTGTGACCTGATGAGGCTGAATCATGGAAGTGACTGATGAACGGCGTTCAAAGTTTCACAATCCTGAAAGGCGAGCCATGGGCGGCATCGTCTGCTTGAAAAATGTAGCTGAGAAAAAGTCCATTCTCTCTCAGCAAGTATGAGTCGTACCTATCGTTGCTCTCGGTGCGGCCTACCCTTTGTTCTGCAAGCTTCTCGCACACCCGTAGATAGAGTTTCCCCTCCCACTGTGCCTTGGAAAGTTCTCTGATCACCAACGTCCCTTATTCTGACTGATGTGTCGGCCACAATGCCAGTTATTCCCACCAATGCATGTTCGTCCTGAGTGGGAATCCTGCAAAGGAGCACACGAGAGCACATCTGCCGCAACAAACTCCCTTCTTGTATGTAGTGGCTTAGTGGTATGCCTGTAATGTCTGAGCTCATTGCGCGAGACGTCCGACTGGATTCCGCAAATTATTCGGCCAGGAAAACACTTGATTGGTCTGGATCTGAAAGTATGTGCCATTGAAATACATGTTAAATTTTTCTAGGGCAAAAATAATGGCAACACTCCTTTTCCATTGCGTAATAGTAGTGTTTGGCCGCTGTCGGCATGCGGCTGGTGAAGGCAACTGGCCGAAGAACACCGTTGTGTCCCTGAAGCAGGACTGCACCAAGGCCAGAGTCGCTGGCATCAGTCTGAACAACAGACAGTTTAAAGAGGCCCGAAAACTAACGAAGCGAAGTCGGTGATTGCCTTCGAGAGCCGAGGGAAAGCGTCTTGTTGCTTTCGTCTCCAATGCCAATTTTCTCCTTTGCACAAAAGCAAATGCAAAGGGTTAGCTATCTTGGCACAGTGTGGGACAAGTTGGCAATAACATCCAATCGATCCTAGAAAGAATTGCAAGCTCTTGACGTCTTGCGGCTGCGGGCAATCGGTTATCGCGCACATCTTGTCCCGATTGGGGTGAAAAACTCGGGTTAACAACAGCAAAGCCAAGAAGGTTAATTGTCTTTTCAGGGTGAACTGTCAAGTTGGCAGATTGCATCTGCTTGAGGACAATCCTAAGATGTTCGAGGTATTTCTTGAAAGATTGGGGAAAATGACGTCATTCATATACGCCATCACAAACTTGCTCATTGTATCATCGACACCAATGTCCATCCAATGTTTTTGGCGCACTATGGCCTATGTTGCTGCTGCGCCAGAAAACCCCAAATTTATTCATCCATTCATCGGGCAAATTTGATAGGCTCGAACACTCCCTTGTGATAGGTGAAAGCGGTTGTCGACACCTCCTCTGGGTCTATCTCGATTATCCTCGACTGCAGTAAAGCGTTGTGAACACTTTCGTGTTGTCGATCGCGTACATGATCGATTCGATCAAGGGAAACTGGTGTAAATCTCTCACCGTTGCAGCGTTGAGACTGCGACGGAAAAAGCCCAACGACTCTGGGAGTTGCAAACAGCTCCGGTGTCGATCCACTCCTGTAGTGCTGCATTCAGGAGAGCTCGTACATGGATGATGAGGGGCTTTGGGTTGCACCGCTGTTGGTCGAGCGTCGCCAGTCTCGGTTCGATGCAGCAGCCCATCAGTCTTTCCCGGAACTTCCGTGTAGTACATTGGAGGAAATGGCTGCAAGATGCTCTCTAGCTGTTGTTTTTGTTTCCTGGATGCTGGACGCACCTGCAGGGCGTCTCAGACACCGGCAGGAAAGGCTGGAGCAGGCCTTGTTGTACAGAGAGCCGGGAGAGTTGCGCTGGTAATGCAATCCTCTCGCCTGGTGAAGGGGGTCACATCCAGCCAATAGCCACCAACATCAAAGTCGAGCAAAAGTTTTTCGCCTGCAATAAAATCTCCACCAAAAGGTAATTGGCCCGTTCAATCCTGGCAGATAAAGAAAATGCTAGCGTGCCTCTTCGTCGAATAGAATGCCGAGCCTTGCAGCGCACTGCAGAAGTGTATTTTAGGAACAAAGCGGTTCTTTTTTTGTTTTGCACAGCTCAAAAAAGTCTCCAATAAGCAAACTTTCTGCTCCGTTCTCAAGAAGGGCAGCAAAGGGAACAGCAAGTAGACAAAGTGTCATGTGAGGCTCGATGCATTTATCTGTAGGTCGTATGCGACACAGACAAGAGAAGTGCTGGCGACTCGCTGATCCCGAGGCTGGAACTCGCTGCCGCCAGCTTGGGCCGGCGGCAGCAAGATCTCCAAGTTAAGCGTCGCGGGCCCTGTTGGTTTCCCTGGTTCCTCTGGCCCCGGCACCACAAGTGCAGACATTGGCTGCGAGAATGGTCACGCTGTCCGTAGTTGTAGCAGGAACTGGGCTGCCAACAGTCTTCTACCACTCTATTTCCCATGTTACCCCAGTCTCTCCAACACTGGCCGCTGCATCTCAACTCCACTGGTTCATTCCCTCATTGCCAGCCACCTCTCGGCCCAAGCTGGGGCATTTGTAGGCCGTTCAATGATCTCGAAGACTGTTAGGTAGCCGGCCTTTGCCGAGGAGGGGAGGGGGGGCTGCAGCCGGCCGCTTGAGAAGGTCTGCAGCGCCTGCGGCAAAATTTTGCTCTGGTGCGGCCCCCCGGGGGGAGGGGGGGCAATCCCAGCTGCCTGGGGTTCCCTGGATTAGGAAATTAGATTCTTGACGACCCAGCTTGTTGTGAAAACATTGGACCTCCCGACGACAGTC
Source organism: Ixodes persulcatus (assembly GCA_013358835.2). Taxonomy (NCBI): domain Eukaryota; kingdom Metazoa; phylum Arthropoda; class Arachnida; order Ixodida; family Ixodidae; genus Ixodes; species Ixodes persulcatus. The sequence goes on from JABSTQ010007827.1 coordinate 10,375, forward strand.
AAGGGGGTTCAGGGTGAGGGGCAAGTAGGCGAGGTGTCGAAGGAAGGTGTCGAGTCGGAGTTGCTCGTTCTTGGTCGACGCATGTGGGGAGTACCCACACACAGGACTGCAGCTGGGGGCGGGAGGCCTGTAGTCCACGAAAGCCGCGATGGTTTCCTACACGAGGTCTTCAATGGTGTCGTAGTTGGACCCATGAAGATACATGTTGTAACAGGGGTGACTGACGAACAATGCGAGTAACCCTCTCGGACTCGAGAGCAGCTTGCACTGCTCGGTTGAGCAGTTCCTGCATGACCCTAATATACTACACAAGGCCTTCTTCAGGGTTCTGTGTGCGACACTCGATTTCCCGCTGGACTCGTACCCCGGTGCCAGGAACTCCTCTCAGAAGCTGCGGCAGGACGCCTCAAGAGATGGAAATAGAATGACTAATACCCGTGCCACATGGGCAACTCGAATGCCATTTACAAATAATGACGTTCGTGCGATTGACGAATCGGCTTGCGATCTGTCGCGCGTGGAACGCCCCATGCTCGGAGTGTCGAGCGCTGATCGGCCGATCGTTCAAATGTCATTCGTTGTAAATGGCAGTCAAGTTGCCCGTGTGGCACGGGTATAAGGCTATACGCACGACGTCGTGCACCTTGACCGGAAGTGGCTATACGCAAGATGCGGAGAGCTCACGCTGGACAAAGCGTGTATCACTGGGAGCTCGTTAACCCACCCCCCCACCCCCCCCTGCGTTCATGTCGCCTTGCTGCGACAGTATGCGGCTGCTAATTACAAAACTACCGTATTCAGTCAAGTACTAGCAGCACTGTTTACGAAGAAAACCCGAGGGTTTGCTTTTCCGCGGAGCACGCAGTTTGCCAATCACCGCGATCGACAGCATGATGCCACTGTTTACAAGACAGAGATAATGTTTTCGTGCGAAGATACCATCTGTGAAGATTGCATTTGTATGGAGAATCATGTTCTCGATCTGGTTATTCGCTATGTTATTTATGCGCAATGCAATGATTGGCTGTATATGTGTTCCGTGGGAAAGTAGATGGAAGGGCCTTGTTCATAAATAGTGCAGCTATTACTCGAGTAAATACAGTATTTGCCATTTGGGAAAAGTGAGCTTCTTATCAAAAATACCACCCAAGAACTTGTGTTCATGCCTAACGGTTATGTCAGTGCCATTAATCTGCAAGCTGGGATCTAGCGACAACCCCCGATGTAATGAAAAAGGCCCGCACACCGTTTTTTCTGGTGCAAACCGGAACCCATTTTCATCGGCCCACTTACTCATTCTATTTATTGCTATCTGCAATTGGCGCTCACAAATTGACAAGTTGCATGAGGAGAAAGCAATCTGGACATCGTCTACATACAATGAATAAAAAACTGATGGTGGTATAACTGCAGCGAGGCTGTTGATCTTAATTGCGAACAAGGTAACTCTCAAGACACCTCCCTGTAGGACGCCGTTTTCCTGTGTAAAAGCATCTGAGAGCGTGGATCCCAGGCGCACCTGAAAAAAACGGTCTGTCAAGAAGTCCCTTATGCAACGCAGCATGCGACCACGAACACCGCACCCATACAGGTCCTGAGGTATCCCGTACTGCCATGCCGTATCGTAAGCTTTCTGCAAATTAAAAAAGACAGAAAGGCAATGCTGCCGGTTCACAAAAGCCTGACGCACGAAAGTCTCCAACCGGACAAGGTGATCTAAGGTTGAGCGACCTCTTCTAAAACCACACTGGTTTTTATCGAAAATTTTCTTTTGTTCTAGAATGTATACTAGCCTTCTGTTAATGAGCCTTTCATATGTATTTCCTAGACAACTAGTCAGTGCTATAGGTGGATAACTTGTTGGTAGGGAAGGGTCTTTGCCAGGCTTCAAGATGGGAATGATGTGTGCTCGCTTCCAGGACTGTGGAAAACAAGAAGCTTCCCATAAATGATTAAAGAAAGACAACAAATGCACCAAGGATTCAGCTGACAAGTGCCTCAGCAGTTCATAATGAATCATATCTGGACCAGGTGCTGACTGCTTCCTTGCTGCAAGGGCCATTTCAAGCTCACACATTTTGAACGGCCGGTTGTAACCAGTGTCACTTCCAGAAAAATCAATTGGCTGTTTTTCTGCCAAGGACCTAAACTTTTTGAATTTAGTAGTGTAATTCGAGGAACTGGACACCTCTCGAAAATGATCAGCAAGAATGTCAGCCTGATCTTTTAGTGATGGGGATGATGAGGGGAAAAGGGGGATGCTGAAGGAGCGGCAAGTACCTCGAATTTTCCTAACACGATCCCATACCTCTTTTGCAGGAACAAAACTGTTTATAGAGGATACATATTTCACCCATGAAGTCCACTTGGCTTGTTTTCGTGTCCAACGAGCTTTCGCTTTACACTGCTTGAATTTGATCTTGTTCTGAACAGTCGGGTACCGCCGAAACCTTCCCCAAGCCTTATTCTGAGCTTTTATGGTGGTCGTACAGTCCTTGTTCCACCAAGGCTTGCATTTCTTGGGAATTTTTCCAGAAGTTCGGGGAACTGACACCGAAGCAGCATTTATAATTTTTTCAGTAACGTAAAGAGTCGCTTCCTCTGGAGACATAGCTAAAAAAAAGGAGGGATCGACCACTGCCTCCAGAGAAAATAAAGCCCAGTCGGCTTTATCTAACTTCCACTTGGGAACGCAATCTCGAAGAGAAGGAAGTGATACTGAACTTTCTAAAATGACTGGGAAATGGTCACTACCAAAAGGATTTTCTAAAACCTTCCAAGAAAAACAAGGAAGTAAAGTCGGTGATGATATGGAAAGATCAATGGAAGTAAAAGTATTATGAGGTGCACTAAAAAAAGTCGGCTGTCTTTTGTTTAAAAGGCAAAGGCCAGATGACAGTAAAAAATGTTCTATACACCACCATGGGAGTCTTGACGAGCTGGGGTGGTGTGCATTAAAGTCTCCTAAAATTAAAAAAGGCTGTGGGAGTTGGCCCACCAGTCCTTGCAGGTCATGTAAATGCACTGGAAGATTTGGCGGAAGGTAAAGCGAAACAATTGTAATTAGGCGGTCAAGCAGAACACGAACTGCTACTGCCTCTAAAGGGGTTGTGAGAGGGACAGGAGCACAGGCAATACCACTCTGCACAATCACAGCTACTCCACCAGAGGAGGTGTTGCAAGAAACACGGTCTTTTCTAAAAACCTGATGTCGTAAGTAGCATTGGATGCGACCGTGTTTTACTGGACTAGTTTCATCCGACGTATTTTTAGACTCCACGTTCCGGGAACGTGCGCCGTGCCTTTAGACTCCTTGTTCCAGATACGGCCGACATACCTTTAGACACTGCAAAAAAATAAAGCCAGTGGAGCATGTGAGCAATGTGTCAAAAGCACGCAAGTTTATAGCGTTTTGAGAGAGCTTATATCATTATAATAATTCCTTGTTACGTATGTGCATCCCCAGCGATATTTATCGATTTTATATCTAATTCAGAACTTTGGGTTTGATCATATTTCGTAAGTGATTTGAGCATCGAGTCTAATTGGGTTAAAGGTGCATGATTAAATATAGTCTAGTCAATCATTCAGTCACACACCAATTAAAATATAGTGACTTATTTCTTTGTCCTGATTTGTTTTAGACGTCTTCATGCCAGGAAACATGCTTGGCACGTGCCTCTAGTAGCAGTCACATGGAAAATTCCATGCACAACCATGACAGTGACTCTACAAATGACTCTGTAAGTATATTCTTGTAAAGAGCTGCAAGATATATAAACTATTTGCTGCAACTTTTCATATTTCTAAAGTTTCTGACTGAACTATTCTCGCTGTTATTGAAATGATATGACTATTCCCCTTCTGCTCTCTTTAAGGTGTCTTTAAACCAGGATGCGCCCTCGTTGCACACCCCTAGTGGTGAAGATGTACAAGGTCCTGCCTTCAACTTCAACAGTGACTCTATAAATGACTCTGTGAGTGTGCCCTTGAAAAGAACTGCATGATGTACAAATCAGTTGGAATGAAACCCAATTTCATTTTATTCTACGCTGCGCCTCCTGTCAGTTTGGAGGGAAGCTTTTAATGCATGCGCAGTTCAGTTGAAGGGTGCAATGGTGCACCCTTCATTTGAACTTTTCGGTGATGACAGGCGGCGATTGGTTAAAATGAAACGCAATCAAACAACATTTAAGATTTACGAATTTTCAAATTCAACTATGTGACTGCTTGAAGTGACATAACTTTATGCATCCTGCTTTATTTAAGGTGTCTTCGGACGAGGAAGCAGCACTCTTGCACTGCCCTGGTGGAGAGGATGTGCCAAGTCCCTCCTTTGACTGTGACAGTGACTCTACAGATGATTTTGTAAGTATGTTCTTTAAGTCAATTGCATCCTGTATCTGAAGAATTAACAGTTTTCTTTAGTATTTTAATTCTGACCTGGAAAGAACTGCAGGATTATAAGCTTTCTCTTGCTCTGTGTCGGATGCCTTTGGGACAGGATGTGTCATGTGGGACGCCTTCAACACCCCTTGCAAAACTGATACCCAGCCTTACAGTCTTCATATCAGAGTTACGAGGATATTGTAAGTTGCCATGGCCTGCAGTAGTAGAGAAGAAATTTTGCCTTTCATGTGTCATAAATGGGATTCTTCATTTTGTATCAAGGTGTCCCTTTTTTGTCTGTTAGAGGTTATCTTGTCCGCCGAAGTATTTATCAAACAGGCTTGTTCCCTCTCATGCGCTTGGCTTCTACAATATTGCAGAGAGCTTAATAAATGAATATGTATTATGAGCACCACTTTGGCCACTCGACTCACAGAAGCATGAGCATGTGAGAACTGGCTCGCAGGTTAAAAAGCTTGACATGGACTACACCCTCTGTATCATCGTACTGTATTCAATGAAACTCTACTGCTGTTTTGAAACAATGAGTGCAGTATTTTTATTCGAGTCCTAAGAATAAGTGAAAAAAAAGAGAGTATTGTTGTTTTTTTTTGATGCACATCTACACAGTATAATTGTTTGACTTTTTAGTTGTAAGCAGAAAAAAATATTTGTTTCTGTTAAGGATGTTGCAAAAACATCTGTGTGGACTTCAGGATGACAGTTGAGATGGTATGGCACTGCTAGCTCTTTCCCACTATCAAACATTGATGGATTATTTCACCCTGATTTGTAACAAGTCTTTCTACTTTTCCAGGACTCAATCTTTGAGGTCGGGGAGCTAGGTGAGAATGAGTGCCCTCCAAGCCAAGAACCGGAAGATAAGACTGCAACATTTTTTTCAAACCTCTTCAAAGAGATTGTGAATGAACCTGTTGTAGTATCTAGAGGAGAACTGTTGCCCATGGTACTAAAGTATGCTGTGTCCAGTAACCTCACTTTTACTGGCCTCTCCAACCTTACAAAAATGGTTAACAGTATTTTTAGTAAACCTGTTTTACCCGAGTCCCGTTACATGTTAACACAGGCGCTGAAGGACTCTAATAACCACCTGACTTTTCATTTTTATTGCGTCCACTGCTTCTTCTACATTGGATTGCTAGACAGCAATAGCTCGTTGTTTAGATGTCCACATTGTACGAAAGTCTGTAAAATTTCTAGTCTGTCAGAGGCACCGTTTTTCGTCACTCTGGACATTCGTGCACAACTTCAGACTATTTTGAAATCTGAGGATTTCTTGGATCTGACAGAGGCCCTTCCCTCAAACAACTTCTTTGAAGACATTGTAGATGGGCAAAAGTACAAGTCTTTTGTTGAAGCTACAGCTCACTGTGGAAACAGGGTGAGCATGACGCTGAACACAGATGGTGCTCCTGTGTTCAGTTCGTCCTCAACTGCCATATGGCCCATTCAGCTCACAATAAATGAACTGCCTTCAGCAACTCGCATGAGCAAACTCGTCCTGGCGGCCCTATGGTTTGGAAAGAGCAAACCAAGGATGGACATTTTTCAAAATGTCTTTGTTGAGCAGATGAATGACTTGTCTCTGGAGGGATTTTGTTTGCAGCATAAGAATGCCGTGAAAGTTTTCAAGGCATTTTGTATCTGCTGCGCTGTCGATTCAGTAGCTAGGGCCCCTATGCAGGGCATTTCGCAGTTTAATGGTTACTTTGGCTGCAATTGGTGTTTGCACCCTGGGGAGTTTCATGAGGGCTCTGTGAAGTACCCTGCTCTGAAGGATGACCCTCCAGAGAGGACAGAGACCCAAATGGTGGCAGATATGGAAGAAGCTTTTAACACACAGAAAGTAGTTAGGGGAGTCAGAGCCATATCTCCTTTAATCAACCTTGAGCACTTCGACATTGTCCTGGGCATTTATGCCAGACTACATGCATTGTGTGCTGCTCGGGGTTGTACGTCAGTTTCTTGCATACTGGCTTGAAAGCCCGAAGTCTGAGTTCTATGTTGGGAACAAAATTGCAGAGTTAGATGAAAGACTCCTTGCAATGAGGCCCCCAAAGGACGTAAGGCGAATGCCACGGTCTTTAAGAGAAAGGAAGTTTTGGAAGGCCAAAGAACTGGAGAACTGGTTACTGTATTATAGTATACCAGTCTTGGAGGGCTTTTTGCCAGATCGTCATCTTCGTCACTGGGCACTCTTGGTGGAGTCCCTACATGTAATGCTGGAGAAGAGGATATCCATTTCGGACATTGATGCTGTTGACATAATGATGTTAGAGTTTGTGGTCACTGCTCAGCACTTGTATGAAAAAAAGAGCATGTCCTTTAACATGCATCAGCTTAGCCACCTCGTGAAAAGTGTTCGTCTCTGGGGGCCACTATGGGCTCACTCAGCCTTTCCATTTGAATGTGGAAATGGACATCTGAAAGCTCGGGTAAAAGCATCGAACGGTATTCCCCAGCAACTCTGTCGAGCCTTGGCACTGCAAACTGCAGTATGTAAACTAAGTGAGCTGACAAGCAGCAGAAGGGTCTTGGAGTATTGCAATTCACTTGACACACAGACAACACAAAAGACAATGTCTATGTCTGAGGAGGGAGTGCGCTTTTTTGGCAGGGGAACTCCGTATGTAAAATTTTGTGGTCCTCTTCAAAGTCCTAGAGAATTTTCTTCCCAGGCTGTCGAATTTAAACGCATGCTGTTTAACCAGTCTATACTGACAACTTCTTCCTACAGTGTTAACAAGAAAGCCAACAACTCTGTTGTCAAGCTTATGGATGGTAGATACGGCAGGATCGAAAAGATTGTTCATGACAGTTCCACTTTTGTTGTCCTGACGCAGCTAAAATGTTTGCAAACTCCGTGTTTTCCAAAGTCTCGAAATAATCATCTTCATCGAGTGTCGGACGATAAGATGTGTTCACAAGTTGTTTCTATTTCTGAAATTTCAAACATATGCACCTATATTACATTGCAGAACAAGTTCGTTGTGGCAGTTCCTAGCGCTCTGACATTGTAAATAACAAAAATGAGTCATGGGATGAAAGCTGTCAGTAAGAAACTGCAAGATGCCCTTCTCTTCAAATCACAAGCAGTTCTATTGCACATCAGCTTTTCAGCACAAACTTGTTTGAGCAGGTGGTAACCTAAATTGTAGTGACATGAAAAATGTAAGCATGTGTGGCCTGCCCCCACAGAGGACTGAGGATTCATTGGCTACCTGGGGACCTTTTGAAGCGCAGCCGAAATTTTAATTACATCATGCTTTTTCTGTGTCTGGGTTTGAACCTGCTGACTGGAAATCCGTAAGCAAGCACCTTGAGTCTACACCACTCTAGCGGTACCACACGGGAAAGGATAGTGACAGAGTCCAAGTGACGAAGATGATAAGTGAGGATACAGCCCATTCTCTGACCATCTAGTATTGCATATTGCAATGTATATTACTAATGTTTCATCTTGTGTCTTTCGTTTTTGGTTAACTTAAATTTAAGAATGCGTTTTTATATTTGCCAACCTTGCAATTTCCCAGGACCGACCGAGAATCAATGCCAGCTTACATTTGAGTAAATATGATAGTTTAACCTTCCCAACTTTTTCCTGCCATATCTTCCTCTTTAAAAAAAAAAAAGATACCTGCTTGGAATTTCATTACAAATTTGGGCAGTTTATGAGCCAGACCAACATAGGGCACTTAGCATGCCCCAGATGAAGACTGGGGATTAATTGAGACCCCCTGAGGGAACTTTTGATGTGCAGTTGAGACCTAAATTACATGGCACTCTTTCCATAATAAACCCCGTCATGAAACGGGCTCTACTCGACCTTGGTGGCACTCGGCAAAGGCCAGCACTTCGCCGCTGTGCCATTGAGGCAGCTCTTTCCCGCACTATGTCGAAATGTTAGGTGTTGGGACTTTTGGCGACAGGACATGCTAAGCCCAGACAAGTCATTTCTTTTGCTGCCAAAGCATCAAGTGTACACACCGCATTCATGACACCCTTGTGAAGCAAACAAAACCAACAACTTTTTAATCTGCTCAGCAATGTAGTATGATGTACCCAGTATATAATATCCCTGCGTTAATATCTGCTCAGCAATGTAGTATGTATGATGTACCCTGTATATAATGTGCCAGTGTTGAAATCTGCTCAGCAATGTAGTATGATGCACCTACTATATAGCATGCCTGTGTTACATTTTAGTGCATTGTGAATACATCATTAAAGGCATGCTGTGTGTCTCTAGACCAGTCACATGTGTGTATGACATGAACTACAGTTAGCCATTTCAGTATTTATTGAACCTTCCTAGCTTTAGTGTCATTTCTTTGTGTGTCAAATAAATAGCCTGGACTACGTCTAAAAGTTTGTGGCAATGTTTTGACTGCTCGTGGCAGACCACTCAAGTTTGGCCATTTAAGTATTTAGTATTGTACCAAAAAGATGATTGGGTTCGCTCAGTTGATCCCATTCTTGGCCGACTAAGGAAATCCTTGCTTAGACGGGTTGTTGAATTAAGGCAATGTCAAGTGTACCCTGTATGTAATGTGCCTATGTGAATTTTTTTTTTTTCATTTTGTGAATGTATCATTTAAATACATATTTTGTGCCACATGCCTATATACTAGCAATGTCAATAAAAGGTTGAATATTTCTACAGAATCTCTCATTTTGACATGCACTTTGTTGTATTCAGAAACATAAAAATATGGGTGCACTCCTTAAACATGAAAAAAAATACAAGCTGAAGATTGTAAAGCTCGTAAATTGCCCAATTTTATGACGGACAATCTAAATAAGAACCTTGGAGATAGACAATTATAGATATAAACTGACACCTTATTTCATTCTCCAAATTGAGCAATGGATGCCATTTGTACTTCCAATAGGAACCAGTAAACTTTCCAATTGGGACCAAGTAACTTGTTGAATGGGATCAATTGGCTTTCTAATTGAAACCAGTTAACATTTTAAATGGAACACATTGACTTCCCAATTGAAACCAGTTAACTTTCCAGTTGGAACCTTACCAACTGGAACTCCAATGGGAAAACCAATTGGTCAAGTTAGAACCAGTTAAGTCCAATTGGATCCAATTGAAACCAATTGGAAATCCAATTGGTTTTAATTGGAATTTTCAGCTGGGATGCCATACCAACTTCCAGTTCAGTTAAATTGCACGGACATTATACAGTTGCGGACATAGCTATAGGAGCCTGCAGCCTTGGACTATGCACGTGTGTCATGTCAGCAGTGAGGGGGAACCACTGCAACTGAATGTTGGACGGCGGCAAGATCAGACAGCTGGATGCTAATGGCTGCTAATCTCGAAACCATCCAGAATGACATGCTTCTGCAGCCTGTGCCCGAATGCTCCTGTAGCTGTGTTGACTTTGCCCACGGTTCTGTTTTATAGGTAAAGGATAGAAAATTATAAATTGGGGTAGTGATGGTGAAATTATCAGCTATTGTTTGTAGCTGCCGCCAGCCTGTCTGCAATTGTATGGCACTTTCATTTTGGTATGTTTCACTTTATTGCTCGTCAGTGTCCCGCCCGGAGCTTGATGAGGCGCTGCATAGGATGCTCGACTAGTGTAACTCTGGACACGGTATGGAGAATGAGGCAAGCACCTTTATTACCGTAAAAACCCGCGTATAATACAAGGCACAATTTGAGGACCGCGGAAAAAAAAAAAAAAAATTTACCCGCTTATAGTATGAGATAATTTACAGACCGCAAATATTTTGCGAGTAAAATACGAGCCAGGAGGTGTTTGGAAAAGAATGATTATTTCCGCCGTGATTTACCACAATCATTTCCGACGTGATATAAATCGTTAATCAGAGTCCTCACTTCCGTCAGACTCCTCCTTGTCCGACGCCTCCTCCCAGAGGTAATCGTCCTCAGTGCCGTCGAGCGCGTTCGAGATGCCGCACTTTTTAAAAGAGCGAGCGATGAGCTCGTCGGGGATTGTGGCCCACGCGTCAGCAATCCACTTGCAAAGCGTACCTGGCGAGGCCCGCTTGAGCCGTCCAGATGGGGTTACTGCGGCCTCTCCAGAGCGCATCCAGTCCGCGCAGGACCGCTTCACGGCGTCTTTGAAGGGTTTATTTATGCAGACGTCCAGCGGTTGCAGCTGCGACGTCATTCCCCCTGGAATGACCACCAGTTCGGTGCCCGACTCGCGCAACAGCTTTTTCACCGACTCTGCGAGGTGGCACCGAAACGCATCTAGGACGAGAATGGACGGGAAGGAGAGTAGGGCTCCTGGGCGCCGACACCACACACTCTTCACCCAGTCCAGCACAAGAGCCTCGTCCATCCAGCCCTTCTCCTGGCACCTCACCAGCACATTTTTGGGGAAATTGTCCTTCGGTAATGTCTTACGTTTGAAAACAACATATGGTGGCAGTTTGCGTCCATCCGCCGTGCACGATAGCATTACGGTGACTCGCGTTTTTTCATTTCCAGTTGAGCGCACCCGCACTTGACGAGCACCTTTTTCATGCACGGTGAACGCCGAAGGCATGTCCAGGTAGACAGGTGTTTGGTCGGCGTTCCCGATCTGACCTAACTGGAAATGCTTGGACTTCCGAAGAGCGAGAACATGGCGCTGGAAGCTTATCAGGAGCTCTTCAGTAGCTTGCCGGGAGTTTTTGTGACACTGACGTGCGCCGACGCAGTGAAAACCCGGCACGGCGCATAAATGCGGGCGACCCAATGCCTGCTCGCCTTGAAGTCGCTCCGCGGGATGCCCTTCTCTTTGGCGATCTGTCTGGCCTTCTCTTGCAGTAGCTCGATGTTCACGGCGAGGTGCTGTTCGCGCTGTTGCTTCACGAAGTCGCTAAGGCTAGCCTCCACTTCGGGCACCATGCCATTCTTCGGGCCTCTGAAGCTTCTCCTTGTTCCAGCGCACGCGAACGAAGCTTTCTGTCGCCTCCACCCGCGGATGCTGCCTTCGTTGACGTCGAACTGTCGACCGGCAGCACTGCTGCCGATGTCCTCGGCTGCTAAAATGACCTTTCTTTTAAAAGCGGCAGAGTACTGCCTTCGCGGCGGCGCCATTGCCTATAAAAAAGAAAATACTGGAAGACTGAAAAGGGTGCGTGACTATGTTTGGGGACGGTTTGGAAAGGAAGAGAAACGAACAACGAGGGTCGGCGAGGTTGATGCGGTGGCCGAGTTTTGGATGGTGGCGCCCCAGACGTTGTGATTTTAATGATGATGATAGTTGTTTCATGTTGCTCCGAAACCGAAACTACGTCAAACTGCGCTAGATTATGCCTCATGAAAGCAGAAAATTGTTGGGGCCCGCGTATAATACGAACCCCGAATTTCACACACCAAATTTTGAAAAAAATCCTCGTATTATACGCGGGTTTTTACGGTAATTGAACTTTAAATGTATCAATGCAGACTGTTGGGCTAGTTGGTACTGGGAATTTGACGACATGATGGTGCTTAAGACAAGGACAAAAGGGGAGACTAGACAACACGGAGCGCTACTTCAACTGTTTATTTCTGAAAAAGGGGGGGAAACAAATACACTCACATGAAAAGTCACAAAAAGGAAGGAGACGAAGGAGGACCGAGTTCTCAAGAAAACTCGACAGGAGTTGAAGGACCAGAGAGCAGGGCTCGGGTATTTGGATATGGTCAGTATCACACTTTTGCTCTATAAATCTGTGCTAAGCTCTGCCGTTGTCTGTAATAACAGCATGCACCTCCAGCTAAGAACGGTGCTGACCAGCCAGCTGAAGCTGCCTTCGGCGAGCTACAGATAAGACAGGCTGAAGAAAGAGCCAGGGTGGCTGAAGAAAAGGCGGAACGGGTTCTGGCAAGGGCAAAGGAGGCAGAGGCAAGGGCGCAGGAGGCAGAGGCAAGGGCGCAGGAGGCAGAGGCAAGGGCGGTGGAGACCGAAGCAAGGGCGCAGGAGGCCGAGGCAAGGGCAGATGAAGCACAAGCACAAGCGGAGCGAGGGAGGGCACGGCTGGCCGTTGCTGTGGAAGAGCTTCTTCCCGCTTTAGAACGTATGATCTTTTCTGAAAATCCTTATTTGATGGTATTCCAAATACTGGCAGGTCTGGGAGCTCCTATATTATGTTGGTCCTGTTATGCTAAACTAGAGTGGAATATTCATATTTGAGCTAATCACGAGATAGCCTGGGTGCATGACCTGTTTATACTACTTTGATTGGATAGAAACTGAAAAGTTCCTAGAGGATATAACCTTTTATGGCTCTTACACATTATCGGAAATCGTGTTTTCATTCAGAGTTGATTCGCCCTTCAAAATCGTGCAGGCATGGCATAAACAACTGAAACAGTCCCCCGTGGTTTGAGCAACTTTATATATGCCTCATAGTACCAACCACTGATCTCTTCTAACACTTTTCTGGATCGTGGATCTCCGCTTCCTGCCCGTTCTGCTAGTGTGGCCACCGCATAGGCTACGATTGGCATCGTCATTCAGTGTAGAAAGTCACCGGGGGAAGCGTTGTTGAAGCTGGGGATATATCTGCTGAACAGCACATTTTGTGCTCAATCTCTGTCGTTTATTGAAGAAGTTCCTTGGAAGTACTTGGAAATGCTAGCCGCTGTCCTTGAGGATCTGGAGAAAATTAAAAAAAGCACAGCATCGCAGAAAATAGCAGCACAGCTGGCCGAAAACATAAGTTAACGGATTGGCAGTATGCTGAGCCAGCCAAAAGGGGTTGGCTGCTCTGGGCTGAGTGGCTGAGCCAGCTGAGTGTGGTAAGCGATCGCTGCTGTGCGTTTCGGGGGATCACGGCATAGAACGGTGGTGTCCCCGAGAGTATGTGTCTGCCGTCGGTGGCGTGGCTCTTGGCGGCCACTTGCGGCATCGTTCGAATTGTGGCCGTAGTGCCCATCACAGGAGGTGCAAGCCGCTGCTGCCAAACCATTATGCCGCCGGCGACTGATGCGAGAACCAGAAATCATGCCATCAATTACCGCCATGTACGCTTATCGACAGGAGTATACAGGGCTGCTGTTTGCAGTTGGCCGCGTCATTTAAGGCGGGCCGTGGCCATGGGGCTCGTCACTGAGGACGTGTGAACCATTGACGCCACAAACTCTAGCCAGCCACTTGCTGACAAGCATTTATCACTGACACCCGCAAGTCTCATGCCTAGAAGCCTCGAAATGTGCGACGACCGGTAGACCAGTGTCGACTACCGCCCTGTGCCCTGCGAAACGGCACGGCGCAGGACGACAGCGGACGCTGAGCTGATCTGCAGTGTCTCGGCAGAGGAGCTTGCGAGTGCCAGTGAACATATGCGCAATTCGTGACTCACCCTGTCCATTGTTTCGTGGCAGCCGCGGTTCGTGCCGCCGCATGTGACCAACATCACGGCAGCCCTGAACAACACCAAAAATGGCCGCCACGAGGCACGCTGTTCACGGGAGCCACGTATCCTCAGGGACAACGACCACTCTCACCGTGGTCCCCCGAAACGCGCCAAAGAGACCACGCCACCAATGCCTGCAGGCTACTCTCACTGAGACACCGATGGAAGTTAATGGCTGGCGTCTGCAGTTGGCGGCATTATTCAAGGCACCCGTGGTGCCCGTCACTGAGGAGGCGCAATCACATTACTGCTACGAACCACGGCAAGCGTAAATATGTACCCGCTGGCAGCGCTGTAAGCTCCGTGCCGAGACCCCTTGGAACGCACAGCAACCGCTAGATCAGCGTCTATTGCCGAGCGGAGCGGCTGGAAGCAGACGGCAGTAGACGCTGAGTTGATTTGCAAAGGAGCCTGCGGGTGTCGAATATATTAGGGAGTTTTAGAATAATGTACGCAATTTTAGCGCACGCTAGCGCTAAATTTAGCGCTTGTATTAGCGCACGCGACGCGAGAGAGTTTTAGAATAGCGTTTCTCCGTCGGGACGCAAAAGCCCAAGCATCTCGCGCTTGCGACACCACCGAGATACAGACACAATTTTTATTTCACACACGAAATGCTGTAACTTTAGAAATAACAAGTTTTTTGGTCCAGAGTACCATTTTAGATTTGTTTAAACGTGAGAATGTGACGCGAGCGGTTGACCAGTCGCCTCGGCAAGAGAGGTCTCGATTACTGACCTTCGCACATCGTACCTTCGCCGAGAAATGTTCGCGTGTCACAAGCATCAAGTTGCCGGTGATCGATGCCAAACCGAGTACAATGTAGTCCCGTATTGAAAATCGCACTCGCGAGGATGCCGCCGACGTCGCACTCACGCCGCCGCCAAAGCAGCCGCTGACATAATCCTGGAAGCCGCCATTTTTTTTAACTCTGCTCGTCTTGGCTTTAGCCAACTTCTCATCACGAATCCGCCTTGGAGAAGCGCAAAGGCTCTTTGCGTACGCACGCTATTTCCAAGAAATGGCGCACGCTAAAATTGCGCACGCAAAGCGCAAAATCTGGTTTGCGTTCGGAGCATGCGCAGTGGCAACGACGCTATTCTTTGCGTACGCAAAGCTTTAGCGTGCGCTATTCTAAAACTCCCTATTAGCTGGGTCTTGGTTGTATGATTCAAGGCTCTTGGGTCGGTTGTTGGTGACACAGTTCGTGGTTCACGCACTGGCCGTTTTTCGTGTCAGCTATGGTGCCCGTGGGTCGCACCGCCAATGACAAGCACCACAGCCACCTTGAGCGATGTTACCACGGTTCACGCTGCCGACGGTAACCGTGTACTCTCAGTGACTCCCCTCCCCCCCGCCTCCTTCGCTCTACACCGTGATCCCCTGAAACGAGCAAAGTGACATCGCTTACCGCGCTCAGCCAAGACCAGCTGGCTCGGCGTACTGCTGCTCTGTTGACTTTTACTTTCGGCGATCTTTGCTGCTATTATCCTGCGGTACTGTACTTTTATAATTTTGTTACGGACTATTGAAGTCAGCGACAAGCATTTTCACAAGAGTTTTAAAACTTACTTGATAAATATCAACGATCACCCACAAAATGCGCCCTAGAGCAGGTATATCTTTCAGCTTCAACAATGTTTCTTGCAGTGGACTGTTGCACTGAGTAAATGTACGTTTATACTCCAACGTAACGTCGACGGGCGCGGCGTGGCGCAGCGCACACAGATACTGATTGGTCGCAGATATCCAGTTCCTGGTTGCCGGCCAATGAAAGGCGCGCGTTCTGCGCTACGCTGC
The DNA here is from genome assembly GCA_013358835.2 of Ixodes persulcatus. NCBI lineage: Eukaryota > Metazoa > Arthropoda > Arachnida > Ixodida > Ixodidae > Ixodes > Ixodes persulcatus. The sequence continues at coordinate 25,960 of JABSTQ010007827.1, forward strand.
GTTCACTGCGCTCAACGTCGGAGTATAAACAGCCCTTAAGATGTGTGGCCGCATCTGCGGAGCCGGGTGGCGTAATTAAAACAATTGTCATAGAGGTCACTGGTGCCAACTGACACAGATTGACACTATCAAGTCAGGATCAGCAGCTGAGAAGGCTCTCACCAAAGACAAAGGTCAGGCTACAACAGTGCAATTGAGCAGGTCCCCCTCTGCAATCGATTGCCTGTAGTTATTTACCAGCCACTGAGAGCAGTCTTTATTTGAAAATGACCATTGAGCGAGAGACCTGCTACTATCAGGCGATTATCATCTTGCAAAGTGAGGGGCCACATTTTTGGTAATCCAATGGACTCTTCTCACTGACAGATGTACCACGGCTTGTCGCGGAACTAGAGGGTCGGGGTGCGGTGGCACCTCAAGGGGCAGCAGATATCACTCTCTCATCTTGTTTTGCTTATAAAAAGACCATGCCATTATACTTGCACTAATATTGAGCTCGAACAACATAGTAACACAAAGAAAAAAACATTTTTCTGAAATTCGCATTATTACTGTGGATACAAGCAAATCAAAATAATGATAGGTGGGATGGGAGCGAACAAACTGGCCAATTGGGTGCACTAGGCTCATGGCCGCCTCCAAAGCTGCATACACGTTGTCCGTTCGAGACAAGCCATTGGCTGTTTATTTCGCTTTAGATGTATCAGAGAAATCGAAGTTCGAACTTTGGATTATCGAGAGGGTGTGGCACAGAGCGTCGGAGGGCCACTGTTGATGCTTGCAAAGCTTCAATTCATCTCAGCAAGATGATGATGTTGATGTGTCTTCCGCGTTTGAGTCAAAATAATCTTCTGGAGAAATTAGGTGTACACCCGTCAGCAATAGGAAGGTGAGCGCCCGATTGTAAATCGCCCCGCGAGTCTTTCCGACTGCTTCGCCGAGACTAAGCGCATAGATAGAACGCTGTTCTCAGCTGTGCTGCCACTTCCCACAGAAAGCGTGAGGATGGGGGACATGCTTTTCCGACGTTATTGGGGCCTACTGTGGTAACTCGGTGAAGTATTTTTTTGTGATATGTGCTAAACTGCTATAAATAAAAAATTTGCCACTTAAAAAATATGCAGGACTGTTTCATTTGTGTTGTGCAATGTGACAGCAATCATGGAATCTTATATTTACGGATATAAGCCACATATAGAAAGGGCATCATTATCCCGCTATTGTGTGCTGTGTAACACTTCCCAGTGCATACCAAATTAACCTATTGGAAAGTATTTCGAGTGAAAAATGGAAAGCATTTTTCGTCGGTGATGTGGACACAAAAATCAATGTCGAAATCGAAACCCCTCTTTTATGCTTTCCGCATGGAGTCGCAGCAGAGCTGAGAACACAGTGTTCGATCCAAGTGCCTAAAGGGACCATGAAACGATTCTGAAATCGAATTTCATCCACCGATCGCCGTAAAAGGTGTGAAAACAAACAAAAAAACACAAAAATAGGAAGCAAAAAAAAAATTCTTTGCTATAGAACTTTTAAAAGAAAACTGGACTCTTTTGCACCTTCTTTCCATCGAAAGCTCTCTGCCCTTTCACTGCGATGCATCCGCGAAATCGCTGCACGTCAGCTGAATCCACGTCGCCTATTGGGTAAGAGCCTACCTCACCAGCCAGGCACGTAGCCAGGATTTTGTTTCGGGGGGGGGGGCCCGCCCATGACAAAATGCTGTATGAGGGGGAGGGGGGAGAGGAGGTCCCAGCAAAATGGAAGGTTTCGGAGGGGGGCCCGGGCCCCATGGGCCTCCCCCCTGGATACGTGCCTGTCACCAGCACCGCGATCGTAAACAATAAATAGTCGGCGAACGTTTCCAAAAAGTTTTGTTAAATTATATTCAGATCCACATTTTGTAGCATAATTAGAGATGTGACGAAAGTTGCCAAATTTGATAATGCTGAGAGCCAAGCGCCATTTATGGTGTGGTAAACGAAGCAACTACTGCGCGTGCGCAATAGGGTGGTAGGTCCGACAGTGTCGCTCAGTTACTTGGCCACGACGAACGCGCGCGTCCGCTCCGAGTGTGAACAGGTATTTACGTGGCTCTTGCTGACACCCTTAGTTCAAACGTATCTTTTTTAACGTCGGCTCGCTCCTGCATCTCCGAGGCCGCGAAAAACGCCGCGGCAATTTGTTTCCATCTACATCGCTTTGCAAACGGCTGACACGGGCCGCCTTTTACCAACAATGACAGTTGGGTTGACTTCTGGAGTCTTCACTGGAAGACTCGCCGCACTTCCCAACAGGCATACCGGCATATGGGACTAGTCCCATGCTGTCGCTGTAGCCCAACATATCTCATTGTGTCCATGACTATCGCGGCGATGAGGGGCGCCGATTCAGAAAATACGTCGGTGACATCAGCGCAGTAAAACCTACCGGCGCACCCCCAACTCGCCGCCGCTAACGCTCCCATTCTCTTACAGCCGAGAGAACTTGCGGTTCCGGAAACAGGGTACGTCACGACCGTCAAAATTATGCCGCAACTTGTTTTGCGGTCAGTTGGAGAGAAAGAAAAAGTCGATATTTCATTAATTTTTTGTGTAGAAGTTAATAAACCGAGACGAAAACGGATGCCTGTTCGGCATTCAGTGAATGTTGAACAGGCATCCGTTTTCATCTCGGTTCATCAACTTTTATACAAAAAATTAATAAAATATCAACTTTTTCTTTCTCTCCAACTGACCGCAAAACAAGTTGCGGCGTAATTTTGACGGTCATGACGTACTGTGGCACAGGAACCGGAAGTTCTCTCGGCAGTAGGAGAATGGGAGTGTTAGCGGCAGCTAGTCGGGGTTGTTGTTGATTAAGGGCTTTATGGCGCAAAGCTACTATGGCCATACTGCGCCAAGCTTGTTTAGTTGAAACATACTCAGAGCTCTTTGATACATATTATCTAAAGTTTCATGTGACAAGGTTAAAAATCATAGAATTAAAATTACAACTGCAGTAGGAAGCCGGCTTTTCTTAAGGGGGCACACCCCCTAGGAGGGTCAGCTTTTGAACCCTTGGCTTAAATTTAATTAAATTTACAGGGTAGGCTGGTGGTCACGCTAGAGGGTGCATAACAAAATTTCAGGTCTGTCGGGTAAATGAGAAGGAAATTAGAACAGCTTCTATCAGCAACACGTCCACATTGTTTAGTAAACCTATCGTCAGAAAACTATCACAATATTCAAGATTTGTATTCCCTAGATATGTAGCAGAATGCCTAGGGGGTGCGGCTATGGAAAGGTTTTTGTAAGATGTCAGTTATTTCTATAAATTTTCTCTTCTGCAAAATTGGTCAACTTTTTGGTCTTCTGTGTCTTCGACAAAATGTCAACATTTTTTATAAAAGACATCTGTAAAGTGACAAAAGCATTCCATAGCCGCACTCCTTATTAAATTTCAGTCAGGAAAAGTGAAGAACGAGCCTTCCCTGTATTGCCATTATCAAACGATAGGTTCACTAAAATGGAATTTATACCAAAAAGTGGAACGGAGAAAAATGTGTTCAAAGTGCTCCAAACCCTACCTTTTCTTTAGCTTCAATGGACAGAAAATAAATTATTAAAAATTAACTATGCAGTCTAAACTAATGAAACTTTCTGGGAATACTCTCTAGATGTTTTTGGATGTATTTATGTAATTTTTCAAAATCAACTTTTTTTGCAGAATTTTTTTTTTTTTCTGGGTAGTGTCCCCCCTTAAGTAACTTATGACACAATCAAACGGTACTATAGGAGTCTCCCCAATTAGCAGCGCTGGGTGAAAAGGAATCTGGTGTGAAAAAAACTCGGGGAAATGTGTACGTCGTTCTTGCTCAAGCCCTGGGCACAGCCACAAAATGTGTAAAATTGTTAAACGCTCCCCACAGTCATCACACAGTGGTGGGGCTTCCCCCCTGAGCACATGTTTGTGGGTGAGGTAGGAGTGTCCAATTCTTAGACGACACAAAAGAACTTCATGGCGGCGGGTTTTGTGGGATGCACTCTCCCACATACCAAGAGCTGGTTTAATCCTGTGAAGTTTGTTTTCGCATTCCAAACTCCACTCCGATTGCCATAGCTGGAAAACTAATGATTTAACTAAGGGCTTCATGTCTTGAAATGGAATCTGTGAGGTGGTTGGCTGTAGGTGCTTAGAGCTAGTGGCCAATTCGTCTGCTCTTTCGTTGCCTAAGATCCCCATATGGCTAGGCACCCAGCAGAATTTTGTCTCGGCCAAGCCGCAGACCACAGTGTACCTTAGATCGGACAAGTTGTGCCAGTCTATTTTTACTTCCCTTCGTTGAGCAAAGTGTAATGAGCACACTTTGGGAATCCACGAATAAAATGAATTTCATCGTCTTGCTGGTGAGAATATACTCCAAGGCCATCAACACCGCATAGAGCTCTGCCGTGTAAATACTTGCACATTCCTTGAGATGCTGAACCTTACTGAATCCTTCAGAGTAAACTGCTGATCCTACAAAATGCGATGATTTGGCACCATCGGTATAAAATTGGGAGTAGTTACCATACTTCTTCTGCACCTCAAGGAATTCCTGCTGAATTACTACTGGAGGGATGTTATGTTTGTTAAATCTAGTAAAATACCAATCACAAAAGACGGGCAACGTACTCCACGGAGCTTCATTTTCACCCTTCTGCAAAAGGTCGGTCTCGTCAAGGGTGAGGTCAAGAGATGTACAAATGCCCTCAAGGCGAAGGCTTAAAGGCGGTACAACCCTGGGCTAATGTTCGAACAGACGAGCAAACCGAGAATGTTGCAAAGCACCATAAGTTGGGTGATTTGGATAGGAAAGAATTTTGGAAGCATAAGTCGCAGCAAGATACCGTCGTCTGTGCCTAAGTGACATCTGATTAGATTCAGCGTACAAGCTGGGAATGGGCGATGTGCGGAAGGCACCTGTAGCGAGCCTTAAACCAAGATGATGCACAGGATCCAGCATTTTGAGTGCAGAAGGCCTCGCTGAGTCGTAAACTATAGCACCATAGTCCAGACGTGACCGGATAAGGGAGTTGTATAGGCGTAGCAGACATATTCTATCCGATCCCCATGACTTGTGCGCTAAGACTTTAAGAATATTGGCTGATTTAAGGCACTTCTTTTTCAGGACCTTCAGGTGGCAAACGAAGTTTAACTTCTTATCAAACGTTATGCCCAAAAATTTATGCTCTGTTTTTACACTAATAGGAACCCTGTTTAACGTCAGTTCTGGATCTAGAAACAGCCCCCAACGCAGAGAAAATGGCACACAGATAGTCTTCTCAGGCGAAAACTTAAACCCATTTTCGTCAGCCCATTTACTGATTTTGTTGATGGTAAGCTGCAGTTGCCGCTCACAGCTAGACAAATTACAAGAAGAAACCGAAATGTGAATATCATCCACGTAGAGGGAGTATGAAACGGAAGGTGGAATTACCTTTGACAACGAGTTAATCTTTACGGCAAACAAGGTGACACTCAATACACCTCCTTGCGGCACACCGTTTTCCTGGACGTACTGGTCGGATAGTGTGGTGCCAAGTCGAACTTGAAAGGAGCGACCTGTGAGAAAACTACTTATACACCGCAACATGCGACCACGCACACCAGAGGCATACAAATCGTGAAGGATACCATACCGCCATGTCGTATCATATGCTTTCTCCAGGTCGAAGAAAACAGAGACACAATGTTGCCTATTTATGAAAGCTTCACGTATGGTTGTTTCCAGACGGACTATGTGGTCCAAAGTAGACCGCCCTTCTCGAAAGCCACATTGGTTATTAGCGAAAAAGTGGTTATGCTCCAAAATATATATTAACCGCCTATTAATGAGGCGTTCGAAGGTTTTGCCAAGGCAACTCGTTAACGCGATTGGACGATAACTACGTGGATCCGAAGGGTCCTTCCCAGCTTTCAGCAAAGGAATTACATGCGCCTGTTTCCAGATTTGAGGAAAGTATACGCTGCTTCCCACAGATAGTTGAAAAAACCTAGTAGTGTGTTCAGTGATTCTGGAGACAAATGACTGAGCATTTCATAGTGGATCCCATCAGGGCCCGGAGCCGACTTTTTCTTGGAGCCCAGAGCCACCTCTAGTTCTTGCATTGTGAAAGGAGTGTTGTATGGCTCAGAGCTGCAACCGGACATGGGTATACGGTGACACTCAGCACTTGCTTTAAAACGTTTAAATTCCGTCCGATAATTTCGGGAGCTAGAAACATTCTCAAAGTGCTCTCCAAGCACATTAGCTACATCTTTCAGCGAATTAGCAGGGGAGCTAAATAGAGGAATAACAAAGCAACGGTAATCCCCATTGATTTTTTTGTATCTATCCCAAACTTCCTTCTCCGAGACAAAACTATTTAGGGAGGAAATGTACTTGGTCCAGGACTTCCATTTAGCTTTTCTCCTAGTCCATCGGGCCTTTGCTCTTAGTCTTTTAAATTCTATCCTATTGGTAGAAGTAGGGTACCTTCGAAAGGTATCCCATGCCCTATGCCGCTTTTTCCTTGTGGTGGCACAGTCTTCATTCCACCAAGGCCTACACCTCTTGGGTAAATTGTCAGAGGTGCGAGGAATGGCGTCTTGGGCGGCACTTATGATTTGCTCCGTAACATACACTGTCGCTTCTTTGGGTGACAAACTCGCTAGAACTGTTGGGTCAAGCACTGCATCAAGTTTAAAAAGTGCCCAGTCAGCTTTGTCCAGTTTCCACCTAGGGGTTCGTTTTAAAATAGTCGGCAGAGGAACGAGGCTTTCAATTACAACCGGGAAATGATCACACCCGAAAGGGTTGTTTAAAACCTTCCAAGAGAAACAGGGAAGTAATGATGGTGATGAAATGGAGAGGTCGATGGATGTGAAGCAATTATGAGTGGAACTATAAAATGTTGGTTCTTTCTTATTTAAAAGACATACGTCTGAGGACAGTAAAAATCTTTCTACAACAGCGCCACGAGAGTCAAGGCGCTTACTGCCCCCACAAGGGACTGTGAGCATTAAAATCACCACATATTAAAAAAGGCGTTGGCAGTTGCTGAACCAATCCTTGAAGTTCATGAAGATGCAGTTGACGATGAGGTGGTAAATATAAGGACACAACCGTAATGAGACGATCAGCAAGAACACGTACTGCGACTGCTTCTAGTGATGTACACAGAGGAACTTCCACACATGCTATGCCACTCCGTACAACAATGGCCACACCACCAGAAGAGTGGTGTGAATCCCGATCCTTTCTAAAAACACGGTGACGATTAAAAACATTTGTATGGGTGTTGTTAAGATATGTCTCCTGCAAGCACACAGCAATGGGCTGTAGCTCATCCAGAAAGAAATGAATGTCATCAATATTTTGCAGGAGACTTCTACAGTTCCACTGTATAAAGCTATATGTGTTCATGTTAAAATGGTTTAAAGTAACAACAAAACAAAAAAGAAAACCTGCCCTAGGCATCCTGGGGCGGTTTGGGTGGGGTTACTCGCGGATTAAGCTTTTTCTGGGATGACTTTTTAAGCCTGACGTCATCAGGTGGGAGCGAACGAGGGGGAGGAGGTTCACCAAGTTCCATCCGCTCCTCCTCAGGCTGAACGGCTGAGGGAGCAGCTGGTACGGGCCCCTCCTTAGATGTCGAGGCTTCTCCTAAAGCCATAAAACGAAACACACCCTCCTTCTTCCTGGGAGGGGTCCGAGTAACCAAGGCAGGCACATCATTCGATGGCCCGTCCTTTGGAATAGAGGAGGCACCAGTGCCTCCTCCCTGAGGCTGGTGTTGCCGCCTTTCCTCTTGTCTCCCCTCCATGAGCACAGAGGCATCCCTCGCCCCTGCACCATCTGGAGGCCCCTGTGGTTTCTTTGGTTCCAACGACAAACGGGGTCGTGGACCGAATCTTTGTGAGGCAGGGGGAGGTGGTGGAATCACCAGGTCATTAGGACAGACCTGGGTTCCTACCGACGACTTTGATGGCACACCCCCTGCACGTGCCACCAAAGAGTAAGGCCCCTTCTGCAGGAAGGAGAATCGCTTCCTGGCTTCGGGGAACGAAATGTTCTCTTTCACTTTGAGTGTTATAATTTCTTTTTCTTGTTTCCACTTTTTGCAAGAACGGGAATAAGCTGGGTGAGGTTCACAGTGATGTGATTGGCCTAAGCCGTTTTGGAGCACCTTTTGGAGCAGCCAGAACAGTGTTTAGGAGCAGCAAAAGTGGACTTTGGAGCAGCCAAAACAGTGTTTTGGAGAAGCAAAAGTGGCTTTTGGAGCAGCTAAAACAGTGTTTCGGAGCAGCAAAAGTGGCTTTTGGAGCAGATATTCTTAGAAAATATAAATATTTGTTTCAAGTGCTGGACAAACGAAGGACACTTAGCTCGCCGCAGTAAACAAATTATAGTCAAGTTAGACCACCTGGGAGTCTTTCAACATGTAACTGATATGCCAATGACATGACACATTTTTCAATGCTTCAGTTAAATTATACATATATATGTACCCGTATAGGTGAATAAGAACCAAACTGCACATATTAAAATTTATCTGAAAATGACCAGCTTAGTATTAAATATCACAGCATTAGGTTGACTAGTTATATAATAAATGGAAGCAGTCTCTAACTGTTGATACACCTGACCACTGCAGTGCAATGCGAAATTGCCACGTGAGCGGAGCTGGCTGTTCGATCGAAACCATGCCACTCCGCTCCGTCACCAACTGGTTCCCAAAATTGTACACAAAATGTAACTGTCCAGCATACTACAAAAAACAGTCCAGCCGCACGTGCTTGCCAGACCGGCTGGCGAGGTACAAGCTAAACACACAGGAGAAAAAGAAGAACCTGAGCACATCGATGCTAGACGTCACGAGCCGGGGTAAAAAAGTTCTTAGAGTGCTTTGTGCAGCGACTGAACCACTGAACTCGAGACAAACAAGAGCGCTGGTTCAGCGTGCAGACATTGCCTTCTATGCTTTAGCTCACTTCTCTTCACCAACCTTCTTTCGCGGCAGATTTTTCATGTACCGGGGTCACCCTCGAAAGAAAGCCTACCAAGAGAAACCTAGGTAAACAATACTTCGACACAGTAGTCTTTGAGCTAGAGGGATTTTTGTAGTGGCGTATTAAACAAGAACAGGAATGTTGACGAACATTAGGGCGGTCCTTACGTTTCAGTTTAGAAAGCGCCATATCTGCAGCGACGTGGCGACGGCAACACCCGACGTCACGCGACCACGGCGACTGGCAGGCAGGGACCAAATATAGTTTTCCCACGGCCGTTGCTTTCAGGAGCAAGTGCTTCAGCTCACAAACTAACTCCCGCCGTGCAAAAACGTGGTTTCGTTTCACAGCATGATGGCATGGCTAGTACCCAGCACGCAGTGTCGGAGCGTCCGTGGCGTCCGCACATGCTCGCGTCTATCGTTAAAAAGTTTTAAAAAGGCGCGACACGACGAGAGCACGAAACGGGAGACGGCGGGAAAAACCATGCAAGGACCGGATGAACGATTGATGCAAGGAACTTTGTATTGGACAGCCGCTTTCGCCACCTAGCTTACGTGTGCTCCTCACGGTATTCAGTTCAGTTTCGATATTAAAAGGCGACCAGAACTTTTCCTTTGGCGCAGGCTCGGCGCAGATTACCCATATTTTGGCAAAATGTAGCAGGATGTAGCAAGGTTAGCCCCTTGGCGCAGTTTGGCGCAATTGGCGCAGCAATCACATCACTGGGTTCATTGCAGTTGATGCAGCACGGTGGATTCGAGCAATTCTCCGCAGGGTGATTATTTTTGCCACACTTGGCACATGTTGTCTTTCCACGGCAGCTCTGGGCGCTGTGGCCATACCTCTGGCAGTGAAAGCAACGCTGAGGGTTTGGCACGTACGGCCGTACTCTACAGTTCAGATACCCTGCCTTCACGGATTCTGGGAGCGCTCTCAGCTCAAAAGTGAGAATGACATGCTTCGTCTTAATTTCTTGACCGTCCCGGCGAAAAGAAATTCGTTTGGCATCTATGACTCCTTGGTCACGCAGACCATCGACAATTTCATCTTCGGGGGATTCTAGAAGGTCATCTTCTGATATTACGCCTTTAATTGTGTTCAAGGTGCGGTGGGGTGATACAGTAACCCTGTAGTCAGAAACTAAGTTGAGTGCCAGCAGGTCTGAGCTTTGTTTAGAGGTTACAACTTCAATGAGGAGATCTCCAGATGGCATTTTTTTTGCTTTAAAATTCTTTCCGATTACAGATTCAAGAGTCTTCGAAACCAGGAAAGGGGATAGCTTGAATAAAGGTTTTTCCATTTCAGAATGCATTACAAGAAATCGAGGAAACTTCTCCACGGGTGCAAGTGTTTCTACAACGTGTACTTCGGTCCGGACCCTTTTCAGGGCCCGATCAGGTTTTTGGTTTAGCTTGGAACCCATAAGAAATGGGAAGGCGTTCGGCGTCTGTAGCGCACCACCCACCACGGAGCCCAACATGGCGATAGGTAATGCGCCATAGCAATAAATGTTTTGCTGACGACATTACGCTATCAGTGCTGCCAAGACACTATAACCTAGTGTGGGTCCAGACAAGGGGTCTATCGCCACCCAAGGTTAGCCCTTGCCGCCAAAGATGGTGAATATGAATGAAGGAAGAGTAGAGAAAAGAGAAAGATAGGAGGGGATAGTAGAAGATATGGCGACTGACTGAATCATCCTGGTCGGGCCAAGGCAGGACACCCGTCTACGGGAAGCGGGGGCCAAAGTGGTGTGTTGCCTCACCCGGGGGGCCCCGAAGGGTCCAAACCTACCCCGGGTTCGGCTCAACCACCAAGATGCCCTTTTCCCCGGACATGGAAAAGCCACGCACAGCCAGACGTGGGTGGGTCTTAGCCACTTTTTACTCAGGGTCTGTTGTGTCGCCAAAGTGGCTGGGGTCCGTGGTGACGGTACTCACCAAGCGCCTAGCACCTAAGGTGCAGGCGCCCCGTGCGGGGCTCGGGGTCCGTGGAGAAGCCACTCTCCAAACACCTGCTTTCACAGGTGCCCCCTGCGGGGCAGCTAGTCGGGGGTGCGCCGGTAGGTTTTACTGCGCTGATGTCATCGACGTATTTTCTGAATCGGCGCCTCTCATCGCCGCGATAGTCATGGAAAAATGAGATATGTTGGGCTACAGCGACAGCAAGGGACTTGTCCCAAACGCCGGTATGCCTGTTGGGAAGTGCGGCGAGTCTTCCGGTGAAGACTCCAGAAGTCAACCCAACTGTCATTGTTGGTAAAAGGCGGCCCGTGTCAGCCGTTTGCAAAGCGACGTAGATGGAAACAAATTGCCGCGGCGTTTTTCGCGGCCTCGGAGATGCAGGAGCGAGGCGACGTTAAAAAAGATACGTTTGAACTAAGAGTGTCAGCAAGAGCCACGTAAATACCTGTTCAAACTCGAAGCGGACGCGCGCGTTCGTCGCGGCCAAGTAACTGAGCGACACTGTCGGACCTACCACCCTATTGCGCACGCGCAGTTGCTTCGTTTACCACACGATAGATGGCGCTTGGCTCTCAGCATTACCAAATTTGGCAACTTTCGTCACATCTCTAATTATGCTACAAAATGTGGATCTGAATATTATTTAACAAAACTTTTTGGAAACGTTCGCCGGCTATTTATTGTTTACGATAGCGGTGCTGGTGAGGTAGGCTCTTACCCAATAGGTGAAGTGGATTCGGCTGACGTGCTGCGATTCCGCAGATGCATCGCAGTGAAAAGGCAGAGAGCGTTCGAAGGAAAGAAGGCGCAAAAGAGTCCAGTTTTCTTTTAAAAGTTCTATAGCGAATAATCTTTTTTGGCTCCCTATTTTTGTGTTTTTGCGTTTCTTTTCACACCTTTTACGACGTGCAGTGGATGAAATTCGATTTCAGAAACGTTTCATGGTCCCTTTAATCTCGAGGAAGCATGCAACGAGACTCGCAAGCC